>JZLH01S0064898.1:100124-134708 GCA_001188425.1 Eucidaris tribuloides | reverse complement strand
AACAGTGTCATCAGATAGCTTAGGTCCAAGGTAAAATATTCATATCAAAAAATAATCTCAAAATCACGAAAACAATTTTTCATAATTTTTTTTCTAAGTGTCTACTTTTTTTTGATACACGCTGTATAAATATACAGTAGCACTGTAAAAATTATCAACAGTGGTTCACTTCTGTATAACCGGAAAATGCAATGACAGGTAATTGAAAATAATTTCACATGAGATAGAGCAAACAGCCACGAGGAAAACGATTGATAGTTTACGTTGACAACACGTTAAATTATCAATTATTTGTCGGATATTGGCAAGCATGCATGTACTTATTCGATAATTATACCGTCCAATTCGATGCTGGCGCGTATCTAAAACAACTGCATATGTTGAACTGTTTAAAGAAACTAGAATATGGATAGATATTGCTGAAATATGAACTGCACACGTTGAGAAATCTGACAAAAAGTGAACAATTCCAGTTATTCGTGTTAGTTACCAATCAGTTGAATCCAAGTTTCTTACTTTCCCATTTAGGTCCGTCGCTTGATGTCCGCCTGGTTGGTGGGAGCAATGAACGTGAGGGCACAGTGGAAGTGTATTACCAAGGAGCATGGGGCACAGTATGTGATGACTCCTGGAGCTTTGAAGACGCTAATGTTGTTTGCCGGATGTTAGGGTACGAGGGAGCAGAAAATTACCACTACCGCGCTGCCTTTGGACAAGGTAATGGAAGCATTATACTGGATTACGTCCAGTGTCTCGGGTCTGAGGCGAACATCGGTCACTGTCGGCATGCAGGCTATAGAGTATACCGTTCTTGTAGTCATGCCGAAGATGCCGGAGTTACTTGCAAGGCACAGGGTAAATATTTTCCATTCAAGTTACGTCCAAAAAGTATTGAAATAATCGATAAACCCAACCTGCTCTTACCATACACTATTATAAAGGGGGTATACAAACCCATGCCTTTTCACCCGGAAAGAAAAATACGTGACGTGAAAATAGAATGTTCTGTAAAAGGTGGTACCTAGATTTGTGTGAGTACTTTTAGTTTGAGAGATGTTGTCGTAAACAGTATGCGATCATATTTTTTTTACTATTATATTTTTATTTTTTCAACCAAAACACATAATTATTCGATCGAAGTCGTGCATTTACATAGCGACTGTGATTAATGTTAAATAAAAAAGGGAAAATCAAATGCTTTTAATGGGGCCCTATTAGACGACATAATTTTTTGTTTTCTTTTGGGATGAAAAGTATTTAATTCCTGGGTTTTTTTTTCAAACATTGGCTATAGAATATTTGTGTCATCGCTCACGAAGCTACAAATATCTTTTGAATTGAACTATGAAACGCTGCAATTATGTAAGAGTATGGTTTAATGCATTGACCCCATAAAAAGTAGAATTGTGCAAGGTGACGCACTTCCACCCATTCATTAATATTCACATTCGTTATTTAAACAATGACTTGGGGTTTGAAGATGTGCTTTAAAGTAGAAAAAATGAGGAATTTATGTCCATACATTGCAATAGCGTAGCCAGAATTTTGGTATGGGGTGGGGCAAGACACCGAAATGTATACCGACAACGGTCAAATCGATTTCGCATAAATATCTATCTATCCACATCTTTATCTATCTATCTATCTATCTGAAGACAAAGTTACACAGGTAATGCATTGTGGCCAATAATAGTTTATTGCTGCTCAAATTTTCGATCACCTCGGTCTTCATCAGGAGCGATAATGATATCTATCTCTATATATTTATTTATTAACATATTCATATTAATATTAATATGAATATATGAAGAGTTTATTTCCAAAAGGGGCTAGATCCACTTTTCACCATTCTGAGAAAAATAAGGTTTTCTAATTTACCCATATTCCAATGTTTCTGCGTAAAACCAACTTGACACCAAAATGTACCCCACGATTCTAATATAAAACCACACTTAGAAAAAATCTGTGAGTTTTCAATTTTTATAAATGTTTGCTTTTATTTTTCATTTTTGGGGATCTACCCCCTTTTGGAAATAAAATAAATGAATGTACGCCATTTTGAAAGTAAAAGTCATTTTTTAGTTGTTCATTTTTTAGAACTTTTTAGCTTTGAATTTTCACCTTTCTCATTTGTGTTATGTTATACAGCTGCTAAAATTATATGGATTTTGACAGAAAAATGAAATTTGATAAAAACTGGATGTACCCCCTTTTGGAAACAAACTGTACTTTATTTCCAAAAGGGGGTAGATCCAATACCATTCTAAGAAAAATGAATTTATCAAATTAATCCGCATTGCAAGGTTTTCAAGTAAAACCAACTTAGCCAAACAAAGAACCCGACAATGCAAATGTAAAACCACATTTACAAAAAATATCTGACTTGTTATTTATTTTATTTGAATTTTCTTTATTTTTATGTGTTGGATCTAGTCCCTTTTGGAAATGAACTGAAATGGATCTACCCCCTTTTGGAAATAAAGTCATTTGTATTGCTCATTTTTTACCACTTTTGGGGGGGAATTTCAACTTTTCGGTTCTGTTATCTGATAGTGCTACTAAAATTGTATAAATTGACGTAAAAAAGTCACATTTGATGAAAAATGGATCTACCCCCTTTTGGAAATAAGCTCTTCATATATATATATATTAATATTTATTCATTTATTTTTTATTTAAAGATATATATCTGTGAACAAGAACGCGAGCGAGCGTTTTGCTCATTATGTATAACTTATCTTGCCAAGCTCTCCATTCTACTGTTGCAAGCAGCAGTAACTTCTATTACTACTAGCATTATGATTGCCTTGGCAATAAATGAACGTGGATTTTTTTATGCGTGAGGGAGTGAAGCGAGAGAGCACCTAAACATCATGTAGTTTTCATGTGTCAGAAATGCTCGTAGATAGAAATCTCATAAATATGAAGTAATCGACAAAATGTGAATTCCAGGTTAGAAAACGGTAAAAGGTGCAAATATATCAATATTATTAGACCCTTTCTATTTGATACCTCTGACTTGAAGAGTTCCTCCCCTTTTGAAATCTATACAGAGGTCATATGTTTCACAAGCATTTTTTTTCTGAAAGTATTTTTCAATGCCGTTGTGATTACAGTCTCACTGGTTTCCTTTTTATTCAATAAACTTTCCCTTCTATTTCTGATAATATGATATTGTGACTGACAATTTTTCTGTAAAAAAAGAACGTTTACAAAGAATAAGTTAATTTGCGAGCGAGTTTGAATTTTTTTGCATTTTTACATCAAAAAATATCAATTTCTTGCAGTATTTTGTCGGTTATTGGGACATTTTGTTGGTACGAGATGACGTGATTTCTTTTCTTTTGCTGAAAATGATAATATGATTGCCAAATTACCGGCAAAGCACCGTCAACAAAATCTATGCGAGCGAGTACAGCAAGCAAGTAGAACGAGCAATTTTGAAAATATTTGCGTTTTTACACTTCAAAAAGTGCCATTTCTTGGCTTAACTTCTTCGATACTTGAGAATTTTAAAGGTACGAGATGTCATAAATGACGGTCTACATGTACCGACAAAATTCTTAGATGTACCGACAAAACTCGGAAAATGTATTATTGGGGGAGGCAATTGCCCCAATAATACACTTTCCCCCTGCCCCCCCCCCCTTCTGGCTACGCTAGTAATACATTGTTTAAAAAATCTCTGAAACGAAAATTGCTCAACTAAATTTAGCACTCATTGCATCACTTTTCTTTTCCAGAAAATTCTGCTGTCAGGTAAAAAAAAATAACTTGTTTTTCTCTTTATGGACAACGCTGTAAAGTGCTTCATTTCACTTGCTTGTAAAAGCACACACTATTTCGAGTTTTACATTATCAAAGCTATTGACTGAGAGTTGATAATTGATATGAAATTTGAAAGGATTGCACCGTCATGAGCATACATGGTAAGAAACCTGCATTTGTGCTTTCAGTTTCAAATATTCAGTTAACATTTATGCAATTGGACTGCATAAATGACAGTCATCACTTATGAGCATTTGAAACTTGTTACCATTATCCCATTGCATGGAAGTGGACAACCTCTCTTTATGTAGATAGTAGGTATTCCGTAAACAAATATCAATAGGTACTGTTGCTTAATAATACACATAAAATGTATAATTGCAGCGACACTACCATTGAAAGTAAACGACAATATTAAGTATTTTTCACAGTGTATATCTTCTTTTCAGCAACTCTACTTCAAATTCGCTTGATAGGAGGAAGAAATGAAAGTGAAGGGAGAGTTGAAGTTTATTATCAAGGATCATGGGGAACAGTTTGTGATGATTCATGGGACGATAATGATGCCAATGTCGTCTGTCGGATGCTTGGATACGACGGGGCAGCGAATTCCTCGTGCTGCGCAGAATTTGGACAAGGTACCGGGGACATCATATTGGATGATGTTGACTGTGCTGGAACAGAAACGAATATTGCCCACTGCTCACATCGTGGTTATGGGATCCACAACTGTAGCCATGGCAACGATGCAGGAGTTATTTGTCAAGGACCAGGTGACACACTCATTTTATGTGGAGATTTCTGTATGCCCAAAATTTATATATACAGCACACACACACACACATACACACACACACACACACACACACACACACACACACACACACACACACACACACACACACACACACACACACACACACACGATGAAAAAAAACACATACATATACACATACACACACAAAATTTATGCAAAAATCACACCAGCGTAGGAAGTACACAGGGGCTGAGGCAATTTAGCCCCCAAAATTACAAAATAGCCCTCAATATATCTCATTGAGCTTCAATGTATAACATACTGGTATCACTAAGCCAGGCTTGAAAGTAGCCCCCAATTATACAATTTTATTTCCTGCCCTGAATCACACAGACACATAGAAAAACACATTTTCCCCACCTATTGGTTTCCTTTCCAAGAAGGAAATTAATCAAACTCCTAAGAAAAGGTTGCTGATTTTAAGGTAGTAAACTCAAACCGAAATTATGGATAAATGTAACCATTTTAGTGCATCAGGCATAAACTACATTGGTGGGCTGTAAATTAAACCCCCACTTTTTAATTGTTTTTAACCAGAAGGCACGATTCGTGTCTTGTCTACACTTTGCTTTCCGAGCTCTGGGGGTCTGCCGCAGTGCCCAGAGTATGTAACCATTATCTGCCTACATGCACAGTACAAAAAGTTTCTTGCATATTCCTAAATTATTCAATGAATCTTTTCGTTTTGTGTTTTACACAAACGTTCCCAAAATTTAGGCAGTACGACATTATGGTCAGCACGAAAATGTGAATATGTCGAAGTTAAGTTCGGATAGAAGTTTCTGGCAAGCTCTCGTAAAAGTTACTGGAATAAAGGGAAAGAAAGGGAAGTTGTTTCAATTAAAGAAATTCTCCTGCTTTTCCTCAGAATTATTGTTCTTACAGAATCTTTCTCGGATTTCAGGTTGTGTAATAAATTAAAAAGCCAGATAAGTTTGAGGGAAACTTCGTAACACATATTTTGTTCAAAGTTGTGTGTTTTATCCACTGGTATGCAGTGTGTTTCAAAAAATAATTATGCAAGTCAAAAGCGCCCTCTTTGGTAATGAGGTAAATATTTCTGTGACGTCATGCTTACATCAACATCAAGGACGTAGTCTCATCTTTCAAATGCCCTTTGTTCTGTTCAGATAGCTTGTTTTAATAATGAGATATGTTCAGTTAACAACGAAAAGGTAAAATCACAAATGTGCCACTTTTACTACAGTCAATGACAGCATCAGGCCGTCTTCCCGTAAAAGTGACACAGTTATGATTCCACTGTTTATATGTTTACAAGATATCTCGAGATCAAAACAAGTCAATTGAACAGAACAAACAACATTTGAAAGCTAGGACGTTTCCCTTGATGTTGACGTAAACATGTGTCACAGCAGTATTTTCTAACTGTCAAAGAGGGCGCTTTTTACTTGAACATTTTTAGGCGTGCTGCAGCATGTCTCAAAAAATGTGCAAGTAAAAATCGCCCTCTTCAACAATTAGAACATACTTTTGTGACATGATGGTTACATCAACGTCAAGGGCAAGTCTTAGCTTTCAAATGTCATTTGTTTTGTTCAATTTGCTTGTTCTAATTTCGAGATATGTTGTAAACAACAAAAGGGTGGAATGACATGTGTCACTTTTACAATGGACTGTAGTAAAAGTGGCACAATTGTGATTTTACCCTTTCTTATTTAAATTAACATATCTCAAGATTAAGACAAGTAAGCTGAACAAAATTAACGGCATTTGAAAGCTAAGACTATGCTCATGACGTTGATGTAAGCATCATGTCACAAGAGTATTTTGTATTTGCTAGAGGGCAGTTTTCACTTGTACAATTTTTTGAGAAACACTGTATTACATGTCAAATACCACGAAGAGATATTTCCTAAACAAGAGTCCTCTGACTTGTAATATACAACTTATTACTTAACATTTTCAATGTGTTTTTTTCTTTGCGCGATACCAAACAATATTTAGTTTATTTATTTATTCATTCATTTATTTATTTATTTACTTATTTATTCATTTTTTTTAAATTACATATGCATTTTTATATGCGTTTGTTTTTTAAATGATCTAGGAGCTTCTCTTGATGTCCGTCTTTTTGGAGGGAGAAAGGAAAGTGAGGGTAGAGTTGATGTCTACTACCAAAGTGAATGGCGACCAGTTTGTGATGACTCCTGGGACATCAATGACGCCAATGTTGTATGTCGTATGCTGGGCTATCCTGGTGCAGCAAGTTTCCAGTGTTGTTCATCCTTCGGACGGAATTACCGACCAATGCTGTTGGACAACGTTATGTGTAATGGCACAGAGACAAGCATTGCTGAATGTCCACATAGTGGTTACGGGGTTAATGACTGTGGGTCTAATGAGGAAGCCGGAGTTTCATGCGTAGAACCAGGTAACGACTATGAATTTTCGAAGTTTTTGATTAATAAAAGGTGATTGTATGATCGATAGTATGATTTTGGTTTACGTAAACTGTGTTTTGCTGAACCTGCAAGTCGTACCCCTATATTACTTTTCATTTATCTGTTTTTTTATATTTATAAATATTAATAATTTTTGTTGTTGCTTTTAATAATAATAATAAAAAATAAACTTTGCTGGCAAAGCTTTTTAATATTATTGATTGTTTGAACTGGTTTCTCAGACCTTTGTTATTTTTGTAACAATTTTACTACAGGACCTTGATGTAAAACAGTTTGTAGCTGATCTTGTCATCCTGTAAAAATATGATTTGATTAAAATATATATATATATATATATATATATTCAAATATTTAGAGGTTTGTGTTTGTGTGTGTGTGTGTATCATTAGGTGTGTGCAAGTGTGTGTGTATTTGTGTGTATGTGTGCATGTGTCTGTGTGTGTGTGTGTGTGTGTGTGTGTGTGTGTGTGTGTGTGTGTGTGTGTGTGTGTGTGTGTGTGAGTGTGTGACTGTCTGTGTCTATGTGGGTGGGGGTACCAGGTTTGTTGGTGTAAAATGTTTGGTTTGGAAATAATAATATTGTTTTTATTATTTTGTCGCGCGATACAACATGTCTTGTTGCAACCTACCTCCCGTTATAGAGCTATTAATCCGCCTCTGCGATGGAGCTATGGAGGTGGTTTATGCACATCTTCGAAAGTATGACATAATAGGCTGTATTTAAGAAAATGATTTACCTTTAGACACCAGTTACAAACAACTGTCTACGAATAAAAGCTTGTGTAAAAATGTTTCGATTAGTCAATCACAATATTGGTCAGTAAAATTCATTTCAATTTACGTTGACTGAATTCAAATTGTTAATTTTCGTTTGAAGATTTTGAATCAGACCTCCTTCCAGAAGTAAATTACTTGATATCCGACACCTTGTTGAATGCTACGATCACAAATCCCAAAATTGGCCTGTTCGGCGGCCGGGTGGCTAGTTTTTAGCCAATTTTGCCCGGTTACCGAGCGGCAGCCGCCCAGGCACCGTTGATTTTAGTGCATTGGTTGGTCGCCGCTGAAATTTTAGCGCCCAGTTAAAATTTTAGCGGCGTTTGATCGATTTCACTCGCCGCCCAAAGTACGCATTGTGCTCGCGCAGACACCGCTAGGGCACCGATCTAATCGAGCGGTCGTCGTCGAACAGTTTAGGTCAAAATCACAGCCGCTAAATCAAGGCTGCCAAGTGGTCACCACCCAGTCGCCGAACGCTTGCCGGTGGGAGATCGGTCGGTCACTGGGCTGGTGAATTCAAAATTGGTCGGCATCCGAATGGCGCATGCTCAGCGTCTGCCCAGCCGCCGCTAAGGCACTCATCGGCACGCTCCACAAGAGACAACAGCTAGATTTTTTGTACAAAGTTTTCAAAGAGGCCACATGCATTTTTTTTTCAATTTTCCTGGAATAAAAATGCCAAAATCACAGGAAAAGTACAATGGGGCAGGGGGCAAAAAGGGTTGTGTTGTTGATGGCCAGTGGGGCAGCCACGTGAGTATAACCTGGTTATCTGTGAAATAATTTCCGGAGGAGCCCAGTGGTCTGCCGCCAGTACGCAATTATACCTGCAGATGCCCTGCAGATCACCGGCGAGCCACCGGGCGATCTCTTAAAAATCGACAGATGGTCGTGGGGGACCACCCGGGAATCGGTAATTTACATGTCGGTCACTGGCCCGTCGCCCCGCGGAGAAGCTCCTTCAATTTTCCCATTTTTTTACCAAACACAGGACGGCGACCAAAAAGCAATCGACAGATCACCGTCTGGGCATCGCTGCAGCTTTTCAGCCTGCTCAACCTCTCCAAAAATAGTTGGGGATGCCTAAATTCCAGCGGCTCCCGCGAACAGGCTATAAATCGGTCGGTCGCCGCTTTGATTTGTGACTACCCTATATTAATGATCGTTTTCCATCATCTAATTGCCGATGTCATATTATCACACTTTTAAAGGTGTGCTGATGCCATGTTATCACACTATCGATATCATGTTCACAAGCAAATTTGCATATCTATTGTACTTCCCCAAATAACCTTGGCACTGGGGGATTAGGGGCTGGCACAATGTGGATTGGGATGGGGCACATTAAGCTACTGTCACACTGCTCCGTCTAACGATTCCGTCTGAAAAAACGAACGCGTACGTTTATTAAACGTTTATTGGAATCTTTAATTCGTTTTTCAACTGGATAACAAACGTATCTAGACGTTGACAGACGGTGCTTTTCCATTCTGTTCCATTCTATTGTATTCCATTTGCCACCTTCTGACACCGTCTGAGATAAATATTTTAGACGGAGGCAGACGGAATCGTTAGACGGCGCAGTGTGACAGTAGCTTTAAGGGTTAATTGAAGAAACACCATGGCTATAGAAGAAAATCACTTACTTTACCAGGTATCGTAATATATTTAACAAATGTTTCCGTGCACGATGTAGATCTCGAAGTTCGTCTGGTTGGCGGGGTGAACGAGAGTGAAGGCCGAGTAGAGGTTTACTACCAAGGTGCTTGGGGAACTATCTGTGACGATTATTGGGACATTCGAGAGGCTGAGGTTGTATGTAGGATGCTGGGCTATCCAGGAGCTGCGAGTTCTCACTGTTGTGCTGCCTTCGGGCAAGGCACTGGGAATATCATCTTGGACAATGTTGGGTGTACCGGAACTGAAACTAACATCGCTGACTGTGTACATGCTGGTTATAGGGTGCATAATTGTGGCCATAACGCAGACGCTGGAGTAACTTGCTTGGCTCATGGTAAGTGAAAGTCGTTTGATTTCAAAATAGCAGTACATATTATATTTACTCCCGAACTTATCTATCCACATGATACAGACACTCACGAGTAGTGTTCTTCTTATTAAAAAATAAGTGCTTTTTCAGATGTATCTTCCAAAGTATTTTTTAAATTTGTCAACAGTCTGATTTGATTTGGGGACAACAATTTCGAAATGCCAAAAGAAATAGATCCGTCACCACAAAACGATCAATAAGTCGCAATTGATTTTGTGTGTGTAAATGCAGTAAACAGTCGGGTTGGGTTTCAAAAGTTGATTCCGGAGTTCTGATATTTTCTAAAGGTACATACACCCATCTTTCATCTTTCCAAATTTGAGAACCAGAAGTGATTCATAAGCATGATTTTTCTAGAACTGAACTTCGCCCTTGTCTTTCGCGAGCTTGAAAATTTGGCACCTCTCAAGATTAACCCAAATGTAATCGTATACAGTGTGTCAAAAAAAATGGTCCAATCGGGAATCGGGAGAAAAATATCTAAGGTATGTAATTTTATCAAAAAGTATGTGTGTTTGGTATCATATTAAAGCAGAATAAATTTTCGTTCTGAAAACTTAAGCCCATTTAATTTACTTTTATAAATAAAAAGTTATGATTACTATTGTGCAGTAACGCAAAATCACGTTTGTCCCACTTGGTCAATATAACAACTGAATGGGTGGTATCGTTGCTTATAAGTTAAAGTTAAACCCGTCCCGCTCCCATAGTGGAACATCGGGCAGTGCCTATCTCCATTTCATTAACCCTAGGCATGCTAGGCAACATGGCTGCACAAGACAGTTCGCCTACAGTGGAGGGTTAATCCTCTGGTAGTTCCATGCGTTTAACTCCCTACACCATCTAGATATCCGAGCGCCAGGCTAGAGGCAGTAGGTACCATTTTTATAATGGTCTTTGGTATGACCCGGTCGGGGTTCGAACCCGCGACCTCCCGGACCAGAAACGGACGCTCTACCATTGAGCCAACTCGCTCGGTCGTCGGGCGAGGAACTCATAACTCATAAAAACTGAATTTAAAAATCATTAATTAAACAAATAATAAATGCATTTTGCCTTTCCATTTTGTTTATCAATGATTAGCAATTAAATAAAAAAACTAAACTCCAAATAACCCTTACTCGGCATTGAAATTATATTGCACATGTTCATGTCTTCTGTTTACCAGACTGCATTCACACTGACATCATGATGATCTGTACATCTCATTCATCTAAAAAGTCCTTTGTTAAAGTTAAAGTTATGTACCCCCTTTGTACTATAAATAATAGGAAATCAGAAATGTACACCCTGAAAAATCTGTATATTCAGCTTAATTGAACGATTACACAATACTTTTCACACTTGCAGACTTGCAGTGGTTTTCTTTGTTAAGCAATATGCAGAACCTGAATGTACAGTATATGACAGCGCATAAAGTATACTGGGACAAACACGATTTTGCATCATTGCCGAAAAATCAATATACCTCACGATTGACACAACCAAATGAAATGAAATAAATTGTGTTGGAATATATGGTCTTTTATCTTTATGACAATATGCAACATAACTAGGTTTTATATGATTTTTATATCAATAAAAAAATAATGTTTACTTGAACCATTTTTTTTTGGACAGACTGTATGTGTAAGTGCTTGTTATCAAAGAATTCACCTGAAATGATTTTGGTATCTTTACCACCACTTTTATGAACTATCCATTGACGGTGACTGTAAGTCAGAGGCAAAGGCATGGTCCAATCGGGGGGGGGGGGCACTGGACTTACAAAGTGATACTTAGCCTCCCTACTCAAAAGTATTGCAACATACACTATAACGCATACAATTTGAGTTGAAGGGGTCTTTGTGTAATAATGTCCTAATGAAGTTTATTATTGGAAAATAACAAATTATTTGAAAAGAAATCAATTAATATAATTTCTCCTTTCTCTCCAAACGGCGGAGAGATATCAATCAAGCGCACAACGCCGACGACAGAAGGGCTTGAACATAAAAATTTAACATTTTTCGCCTCCTTGTTTGGTGGGTGTTTATTCACTCTAGTATCGTAATTTCGATATTCATATTTGCCGTGAAACGATTTTAATGATTTAAAAGACTTCTACAAAAAAAATGCCAAATATGCTCCTTTGATGCGCTGCCTCACAAGAACGACACAACGCCGCAAAAAAACGCCTCCTTATTTCATAAGATAGCAGTGAAGATAGCGAGAATAGGCTGCTAATCACTTGCATGAAAGATTGGTCGTCTCTCCACATTATTGTATTCAATGTACTGGAAAGTCGCATGGCGTAAAATTTTAGAATGTTTACTATAGCAAACCGCCCTTTAGGAATTCAGTAAAGAATAAGAAATTATAACTGAAAGGTCTTGTCTAAAATAGGGCGTACCCCTTACCACTGTCTTATGGAAATAGAGGGCTTTCTTCTTCTGCGGCGTGGTGTCTTCTTCTGAGACCGCATCAAAGGAGCATGTTGGCATTTTTTGTTTGTCTTTCCAAACCATCAAAACCGTTTGACGGCAAATATGAAATCGAATTACGATGCTAGAGTGAATAAACACCCCACCCCTACGGGAGGCGAAAAAATGTTAAATTTTCATGTTCCAGCTCTTCTGTCTTGGGTGCACCTGCATTTGATAATCTCTCCGCCTTGGAGAAGAAAGAAGAAATTATATTCATTGATTTCTTTTCAAATAATTTGTAATTTTCCAATAATAAACTTCATTAGGACATCATTACAGAAAGACCCCTTCAACTCAAACTGCATGCGTTATATTGTGTGTTGCAATACTTTTGAGTAGGGAGGGTATGTGCCACACCAAAGTCTAAACTAAAATTGGGGGCTCTGGAACTGGCTTGAACGAAAAATGGGGGTGAAATAGAACTAGGACCTCAAAATACTTTGCATCGGAACAGCGCCATTGCGCTGTTTCGGCGCGCCGTTCTGGAAGTGCAATACTCGATCCAAGTTTCGAATTGGGTGGGGGGGGGGGGGGCAAAAGTGCAAAAAATTTCCAATATTTTCGGCGCGTCAAATTGTAATATAGAATTTTGCGCGCGAAGCGCGCCGACAAATTGACAATTCTTTATGTTTAGAAGTATTTTTATGCCATGTTTAATGGTTTTATAGTGATTTCCAATATATTTTAAAACATATATTTGCATTGCATATTATGAAATTTTCAAGTTTCCAAATTATTGGGGGGGGGGGGTCAAATCAATATGTTGCCCCCCCCATATTTTCATTGGGGGAGGGCGATCCCCCAGGATCGACGCCTCTGTGGTCGGGGGTTTACTGAGCTTTCTACGGAATAGATGTCGAAGGCCTCCCGTTTTGAGAGATTGAGCTTGATCTTTTCAGTCGCCTTTTCTCCGCTTTCCTGACTTTCCTGACTGTAAGTGGGTTTTAAATAGGTTTGCTTAGTCCATCCTAAAAAAAAATCATATATCAGTTTGGAGCTTGGAGTCTCTACTTTAAGACTATTTGACCAATCAAAGCATGCTAAAAAATGCATGAGGTTACGCGATCCAATAATATACCCCTGCGTCCCCATATCGGCTACTAACATTCCGGTAATCTATGATTCTTGAACTATTAGAAATAGGGATTACTTGGAGAAACGTCATTGGTAAATGCCAGTTATCAGGGTTATATTCTCGATTTAACATGCAACAATTCCTTGCAAAACAACTTTGTTTCTGCATTAGCTATTGAAGTTCGTTTGGTTGGAGGAAATAACGAGAGTGAAGGCCGGGTAGAAGTTTACTACCAAAGTGCTTGGGGAACTATCTGTGATGATTCATGGGACCTTCGTGATGCCAACGTTGTCTGTAGAATGTTGGGCTACCCGGGAGCGGTGAGGTCATCTTGTTGTGCAGCCTTTGGACGAGGTACTGGAGACATAGTCTTGGATAACGTGGCGTGTACTGGTACAGAAACCAGCATCACTGAATGTGGTCACAGAGGGTTTGGATCGCACAACTGTGGACACCACGAAGATGCTGGCGTCACTTGCCAAGCAGAAGGTAACTTTGCTCATACAACTCAAAGGATATTTTTCTCACAAAAGATTTATTTTGATATCGAAACTGATTTCTATATTCACATAAAAACTTGAACAATATTACTGTCAATCTGATGTCATTCATACTCTTTGCACGGTAGATTTTCGATAAATATTATATATCAGGTCCCATGTATTATAAGTAATCAATCCGTTACTTTCATTAGATATACACAGTTTTCGATACCATTGACCACTCTTGTCTATAGTAGAACCATTTACAATTGGTTTACCATAGTGGTATGCTCAGATTGGTAAAGTTATACTTGGCTGATAGACCTAAAACAACATGCTTTTCCAGTACCCTCTGGCACTCCTTGGGGGTCTCGGCTGGGCCCTGTTGCATTCACTCTGTAGACCACCAGTCTCAATTTCCAAAGAAATTCCATGATGTATACTGTCAATGCCATACAGATAAGTTGTGTTCGTTTATCAGGCTTACCGCAGGTGATCAAGAGCAAAAGTTCCAAAGTCTTGAACCATAAAGCTTGTTTTTTTTTCACGCGTGAAGATGAATGCTGCAAAATAAGCCCAAGTTAAATGAAGTTAACCGAATTGTATATTATCAACACATATAAACAAATATCTAAACTTACTCTTGAAGGGGTATGAGAAGGAAATTTTGTGGTTAAACCATCTGAAAATCAGCTTTCATTTTTATACGACATATAATCTGCACCGTATGTGAGATTTGAAATTAGGTTTTTTTAATGTTTTTCCACGCATGCATCACCAGTAAGTTTGATTATGGCTATGAGCTACTGTATGAACACCCTTGACATCAAATAGCACGATTGTGGGTACAAACGATTTCCACAAGGCTCATACATGTATGCCGCCGCTCAAAATTAGCCATGATTATCTGTTAAGGTTGCCAGTATGCCACAGAGTAACCTTTTTCTACATCCTACTGATTGTAGGCAAGTTTCTACCTTCATCAGGAAACTGTTCAACAGTGATTCTCTAAACATACGCACAACTTTCGCACCTCACAAGATACTTTCCTCTTGGAAATTCCATTTCACCAAACAAAAACTTACACTGGAAGATCGAAACTTTAAGGGGCCTTCACACTATGACGAATTGACGAAACGAACCGGGAATGAATTGAAAACAATCCGAATACGTATAAATTCCAGGCGAATTCAATCCGTATGAGTGAATCGAACGTACTGACAGCGAATCGAAACGAATTAAAAACGTCTTCATCACTATTTCATAACGTATCATTAACTTGCATACAACGATCTCTACTCGAACGAATAATCAGCTTTGCGTAGGCTGCGCGTACAGTCTGTTAATTCAAATCGATCGCATGGTGTCCGTTCGCATTTGCAAACTCATTCCCCCCTTTTTTTTAACTCGACGTCATCTTTGTCCCATCATACGAGTTCTGATATTCAATTCACCCCAGTGTGTCAAAATCCAAGACAGGCAAAATTTTGTATTTGTATATACAATAACGGTGTTAAGATAAAATATTAACTGAAAAATAATGGGAACACCAAAATTACTCAAATGGTATAATTACAGAAAAAAATTGATTTAAAACGCAATCTTTACCCCGATTTGATGTTTAGCGTGAGAAAAACCAGTAATAACCTTAAATTTAGTTTTAAGTTAAATTAATAATAAGCTTTTTATTTTTGCAAACATGTTGTAGATTGGTGATTTTACTGTTCAAAAATAATGAACTTATTAAATTTCAAGGTCATTTCATATGGATTTTTTAAAGAAAGATCTTCTTTTTGATCATTTATGTAATAGAATCTGGAAATTGGGAAAGGTAAAATTTGTGCCTATGTATTCTTAAACAGTATTGTAAAACACTGTTCTGAAGAATGGGCAAATTACTTTGAAGAGGGGACTGTTGCATGAAACAATTACTTGAGAAAAACTGTGGAACAGGAGAGTTTTTCCCTATATGATTACCAGAGACATTTTACTGGTATAAAAGTTGTAAGAAACGTACTCCATGGGGTACGATGTATAGTTTCTCGCGCAAACAAACATACAGAGACACACGCAAACAAGGACGCACACACAGACAGACATACAAACACATCCAGATAAATGAAGCAAAGTCTAGCATTAGCTCACATGCATGGACATGACTGAGAAGTGAATTTGTTTTTAATACGCTACCAACACGCAATATGGTCGGAGAGAAAGGGTCTCACTTGGGGTCGATCAATGGAATGGTATTGGCGACTTACAACTTCCGTCCTGTGGACGAACAAAACGTTCGCATTGCATTTTCCGAGTGTACGCGCTGCGCATGGGTTGAACGTTTGGTATACGTCGAAAAATTGTATGCCTGCTTAAAATTTTGGACGTACGAAACAAACAACAACGTACTGTTGCGTATTAAAACGGATGGCAACGACGTCAACACGATTCCCAAACGAAAATGTTGCAAACGCAATGCATACGCAATGCAAATTCGTTATAGCGTGAAGTCCCCTTTGTATGTGTGGCGTCCAATTGTGGAATAAACCTTTAAAATCAGGGAATCAGCTCGAAGTATACCATCAAACAGGAGTGGCCACAGAGTAACTCTTAAGGTGCGACTGAAACCTATTTCACGACCAAACCATGGTCAAAATACGAGGCAATAAGGCAAAGAAAAATGCCAGGTCAGCGTAAAATCGGTCGGTTTCATGGCTAAATAATATCTATTTTAGACCAAACTACGACGCAATATACAAAAAGGGTCTCTCAGATCCAGTGGAAAAAATGTTTCACGGCTAAATCAAATCCGTTCATCGCAAAACCGCGACACAAAAGAAAAACAAAACAGCTTGGTATTATTAGTAGTATTAGCATCATCACTTTTGTTATTAGTTTACTGTTAATATACAAGATTTACACAAAACAGCAGCATGCTCTTGTCGGTGGCACCAACTTAGAATAAAGAAGACTTACGTACTTCATCAAAACATTTAAATTTACATAAACGAGTTTAGACTTGTATAAAGTGTATACTTTATAACCCAGACTTAACCAGAAAGTCACTACAAAAATAACGGGAAGAAAGTCATTTCATCCTTAAACATGTTAAACTTGGGGGATGAGAGGAAGAATCGAGTTCTGGGAGGTTAACCACCGCTAAATAGGTACCCAATGTATAAATCGAAAACTTCTATAAAATTATGCCCATGAAAAGAGAGGAACGTGGGCTGTGGGCATGAAATTTATAGGGCCTGTTGAATGCAAGGTAAAGCGTACTGGGCTTCAATATTCCGTGCACATGTGGAAATAAGGGATTTTATATAATCCCAATTTTTATTTCAAAACACACCTAAAATGTGTTTACTTAGTGTGCATACATACTGAATCTAAGAAAATGAACACAATGTGAGGTACACATGAACATGCTTTGACATTCTATGCTTCATAACTTTGTATGGGTAAGACCATGACAATTGTGAGATATTGAATCAATTTCTCTTCGTGTACAATAAATTAATGCAATTCACACTCACTTTTTAGAACTACATATCAAGTATGTAACTATATTTATCTCGTTTATATATAGCGATGCTGCTTGACGTTCGTTTAGTTGGTGGAAGAAGCGACCGTGAAGGAAGGGTTGAAGTATTCTATCAAGGGGCATGGGGAACAGTTTGCAATGATTTTTGGGGACTTCAAGACGCCAATGTTGTCTGCCAAATGCTTGGGTACGATGGAGCGGTGATATCTTCTTGTTGCCCACAATTTGGCCAAGGAACGGGGAATATTCTTTTCGACAACGTTGCTTGTACTGGTCTAGAAACAGACATTGCTGACTGTCACCACAACGGATACATGGTCCACAATTGTAATCATAAAGATGATATCGGTGTCACGTGCAAAGGTGGAGGTAAAGGGACTTTATTACATAATTTGTTTTGAGTATTGCAAAAATAAGTTTCAAATTCTCCATCAGAAGACAACCCGGGCCTTTGTGAAAGGGCACCAATGCAAAACAAGAAGCAGGAGGAGACCGTTAAAAGTTCAACAGAACACACTTTGGTTAACTTTTTGGTACCGAAATCCGTATACCTGAATTCACCTCCTGATGGAAACTAAATTCGCAGCACTTCACACTCTATCTTATAGATGATCTCTGGGGTAAACGACATACTTGATTTAGGATAAGATTCTTATTTTCTCTTAAAGTGATAGGCTAACATTGTGGAGCTTCAATTAAAAAAATTGTCAAACTTTGATATGTGAGCTACATAGTAGTGTTCAAATGGACAAATAAACACCCTAGAATACAAAAGTTTGGAAAGTTACACTGCCAATGGCAAGGTATAGATTAATAAACAATAAAACTCGGGGCGAGTTTTATTAACCTAGGTGTACACACAGTAAGTCTATGGGAGGAAATGGGCAAGTGAATCTGGTCAACTTACGATTTTCACTTTTTTAAAGCACTAAATAATCATTTTGAAATACAATTTTTTCAGGGCTTCATTTTTAGACCTCATCAAAGACACTGGTAGCATGGGGAATCATGCGGCTCAGATTTTTTTAACGGTGGTAAATGTTAGCCAATACCTTTAATTTAATTTCTCAGATATATCTTTATTTTATTTCTTTATCTCGCGTGAAGTCAAATCTGTATACGTTTGTTATTGTTCTTTATTTTTTTTCACCCTATAATCTTTGTTTCTGATCCAGTTTACCTCACACAGGTATGTGAGGGTGAAAACAGTAAAACAACAGATAAAGACAAAGAAAGAGGTGAAACCGCGGAGTGTCAATGGACTCTATGTACCAAAAATAAAAGGTTAGATGTCTCTGATTGGGCACCCAGTCGAGACGAGTTTTTCAGCCTTTTTTTTCTTTTTATGAAGATTTCAGTACACTTGTATCCACTCATTAATCATCCATCTATCTATCGATCTATAAATCTACTTTTACTATATATGCATTTTTAACTTCTTATTTTGTATAGAAATGCCCTTCGACATTCGTCTTGCAAATGGACGTAACGCGAGAGAAGGTAGAGTTGAGATTTTCTATAATGGTACATGGGGGACCGTATGCGACGACTTATGGGACGACAACGATGCCAATGTTGTTTGCCGAATGCTGGGCTATACTGGAGCGGTAGCATCTTCTTGTTGTGCAAACTTTGGACGAGGTACTACCAACATTGTTCTGGACAACGTACAATGTAATGGCACAGAAGCAAATATAACTGATTGCGCACATAATGGCTTTGGGACTGGCCACAACTGTGAACACGGGGAAGATGCCGGCGTCACCTGCTCTGAAGAAGGTAACACATTAAATAAACTTCTCAAAAAAAGTTCTGCCACTTAAATTAAGTAAATGGCATTACTGAAAAGCCTGTTTATTTCCTCCCCACAATGGTACCCCATTTGCTATGATTATGGATTCATGTAATGTGCATGACAATTCAATAAGGTACCAAGTCAAAAGTTAAAAATGCAAAATTCATTGTTATTATCACTAGTTCAATGATCGTTTGTATGTAGAGTAGATTGTGTTTGATGTTGTAGTTTTTAATGAAGTGATTGTTGTTTTTACATTTTGTTTTGAATATTAAATGTGATTTAAGTGGTTAATTGCGAAATTATCACTGTGTTTCAGTTTCATTAAGATTGTGAAAGTTTTTCTACGGTGCCCTCTAACAAACTACACATAAACCTTCATAAAAAAAAAATCACAAAATCCTTGAACACAATTCACTCTCCATACAAATCAACACTGAACTGGTATTGATAACAATGTATTTTTTTGCAGTTTTTCACTTTTGACTTGGCCCCTTATTAGAATATCTTGCACATTGCATGAATCCATAGTCATAGTAAATGAGGTATCACTATGGAGGAAAGTAAACAGACTATTCAACGTTACCAATATCAAGTATAACAATGTAATTTTGAAAAGTTTATTTTTACTGCAACCACAGCGATTGTGTATAGAGAGCGGTTCCTTCTGATACATTGGATATTTGTTATTTGCTTCTTTATAAGTCAGTTTCATGTATGCACACACCGAAACATTTTCAATGCATCGGTATCACCGCATACAACCAATGCAAGAAAACATGTTTATATGTCAGGACACTCCATATACTATACGAGCATATAAACATCATATATAATCTTATTACAACACACAACTTGTGTCAAGTTTTACGACCCTGTTCTGATCAGAAGGAAGGCATGAAATGGCAGAATGATTAAATTCTAAGTAAGACTATCATTTTGTGTAATTTGCCATTTCTGAAATAATTTATTTCATTTATAGAAACGTTTGAAGAAGAACATAATATTGTTAAATATAAATAATAGCCAGTACAGGCATTATCATAATGAACACACAATGATGCCATTAACTCGTCTGCTGTCGTCTTTAATTCCTGGTGAAACGAGCATAAACAATGATTGAAAGATTTACTTATGACAAAAGTCGAACTGTTGAAGTGTTTTTCCACTATTGTCGTTATATACCAATTATAATGAATTCAGAACACCTTGAATTTTGATAAACCTTTCAGCTTTACGAAAGTAAACCAAAGTGGACATTAGCACATCATTTCGTGCAATCAATGACATACACACACACATATATAGAAACTTGAATAATATGTGCATAAAGCCCATATCCTGACTCATTGACTTATGCCATACCGTTTGAATACACCGGAAGGTATCACATTGGACTTATGCATCTACATTATTTCAAAGGTGTACCAATCGAAGTTCGCTTGGCTGGAGGACGTAACGAGAGTGAAGGCAGAGTTGAGGTTTATTACGAAGGCGAATGGGGCACTGTATGCGATGATTCATGGAGCCTGACAGATGCTCACGTTGTATGTAGAATGTTGAGCTACCCTGCTGCTACGAGTTCATCTTGTTGCGCCGCCTTTGGGGAAGGTAATGGAAGTCTAATCTTGGACGACGTGTCATGCACCGGGACAGAATCCAATATCGCTGAGTGTTCACACAGGGGGTATAGGGTCAACAACTGTGATCACTTCGAAGACGCTGGAGTCACTTGTATTCAAAACGAAGGTAAAATTGATAATATGACTTAGCATATCAGTTCCAAACCATGATCAATGATAAGATACAGCGTGGAGAAATCCACCGATATTTATTCCCCTTGATTTGTCAATTTCTACCGACGTACTTTTCTCAGTAAGCATATTATATTACGACAGAACCAAATCAAACGTGGTTTTTTTTTTGGGGGGGGGGGAAGAAACCTGCTGTTATTTCTCAGTTATAGAAAATTTAATTTATGACATGGTTTCAGATTTGACATGGGTTTTATTTCCAAAGTGTGAAAAAATCATCTCAGAGTGAAAATAACCACGTTTAATTTTTAAGATGCCATTTCTAGGGTAAAATTGTCTGCAGATTATGATTTTTTAATCGAAAACTTATATCACACACCATTTTGCTACAAAATTTGGATTTGTGGCCGATTTTGCCTGAAAATCGCACTTTTGGGGTGACAAGAATTTTCACTTACCAACTTTGTATACTTGCAGAGTCTACAACCTACATAGATATGACCATTTATAATGTTAATATATTAGTAAAAGGTAATAACTTATGGATTCAAGTATTTGTTTTATAATTTATTTCAAAATTTGCGCACCAGCATCACTCAAATTTGACATGTCCCGTGACGAACGACATTCAAAATTTAGCAGTTTCGGACAAACATTTTCTTTGCACGATCACATCTCTAGATACTAGGAAGGGTCTACAGTAATGATTAACCTGTCCGTTTATGCAGAATTTAATAAGCTTTAGCTTGATACGTAACTTGGTTCATTTAAGTATAAGAATAATTCAAAAAAAATAAAAATATTTCCCCTACCCCTTGATTTTTTTCCATACCGTGAAAAAATACAGTTGTTCAATAAATTGGTAGTACAAGAAAACAAAAAGAGAGAGCTATAAGCTTCAAAATTTTATCGATTATTCCCAGAAAAAATCCCTACATAGTTATGCAAGTAACTTTCTATTACCCTGTCTAAAATTTTATATTTTTTTTCAATTTGCGACATCCAAATTTTAGCTCAAAATTGGGCATTTCGAGAAACTGAGAAAAAAAAAACACGAAAAGGGTGACACTAATGAATAGTTAATTAATTATTCCCAAGATATATTCCTACCCGGAAATGGCATCAAACTTTTGTCAAATTGCGTAATTTTTGAGAATTTTTTTTTCAAAGTTAGTGACATAGGCGCTAATGTGTCAAGGCATCCATGTACTCCCACATAAAGTGATACATGTAGGGTACACAATCACAACATGTGAAACTGCCATAAATTAATAATTTTCGAGGGATATTAGTGTTAGTGTTAGGGTTAGGGTTGTGGATAGGGTACACTAACCCTGCATTAAACCCTAACCCTAAACCCTAAACCTAGAAACTTGCTGTTGGACTTGGATACCTTAAAACATTAGCGCCCACTTTAAAGCAAAACTTGCAAACGTTTAGTACCTTAGCTATTGCGCAATCATGTGACCTGCATCTACTGCGTATACACCAATCAGATGTAAGATTTGCAAGAGAACAAGATATGTAGCTTCAGACACCCTGAATAAGTGTGGACAAGGAGTTCAGTGACCTCAAACTACCCCATACAAATGTGCTGTGTATGTGCCTAATTTTGTAGTGCTGACTGCTGACTGCTGATGACTCACACTGCATCCTCCAGAATGCAGATTTTTGCATTTCTGACTTCAGAAATGAATATTCAATATTCAATATCATATTTTAGGCAACTTTATTTTTTCTAGCTTTGGCAGTAAAACCTATGTCAAATCTGAAACCATGTCTTAATAGTATTGATTTTTTTAAATAATACATTATTGTAATTAAATAGAATTTGAATGAAACAAAATTATTGTCAACGTCTTTCAAACTGAGCTTCATTGTCAGTTATTATATGATGCACACGAACTCATGTTATGCCTGTTTTACAAAATTTCTAAGAAAACAATATATCATCGCATTAGCCCCCACGCCCCCCCCCCCCCCCCGGAAACGATGTTCCTACATGTCTTGGTATGAAAAACATTTAATATAATCTGTGACTCATTCATCATTCAGACCAGACGGCTTTATGAAGCTATTGGATGGCGTCTGGCGTCTGTAGTACGTGTATGCGCATATATCTAACTTTCAGGCTGGCCAGTTAAAAATGGATTTTAGAATCTGTTTTACTTAGCAGAGCTACCTAATATGCCTGGAACTTCACAGAATTGTGAAATGATGTGTCTTTCATGTATCATCTGTAAACATCTTTGTTTTAATTAATAATTTAATATAATGTTGTCCATCGATTTCGATGATAACTGAGACAATCCGTGTGTGTGGGTTCAAGTCAATTGTGATTATGTTTCCTGGCACGACTCCACAGAACAACTTTCTTCGGAACTACGGAAGTTACAGTCAGTACATGCATAGGGTATGTCGGTTTCTTTGAGTCGAGAAGCTCTGGTATGTCTTAGTGCTCTCTTCTCCTCCATTGCCTGTTGTCGTTCTAGTTCTGCAGGATTTACTCGAGCTCTTACAAGATTGTTCCAGTTTGCCCGCTTTACTGTAACTTTCTCCAGATATGATCAGGAGGGATCTTGGCTAATATTAGCCGTCTTTTCAAGGTGTCCTTGAAGCAGAGAAGGGAACGGCCAATGTGTCTTCTGCCTGATTTTAATACCCCCATAAGAGGTTTGCTTTGGTAGACGTTTACTGTTCATGCGCACGACATGACCTGTACATCGAAGTCGTGTCTTCATAATCGTGGACTCCAAGCTCATCATTCCAGCTCTTTGCAGCACTTCCTCATTTGAAATACGATCATGCCAGTGTATGTCCATGATAATGCGCAGCTGTTTCTGTAGAACCTTGGATAGTCGCTTAATGTGACGTCGGTATAGGATAAAGGTTTCTGATAAATACAGCAGTGATGGTAGTATTATAACCCGATATACAGCTATTTTGGTAGACAGTTTTACACCATGTAGATGCCTAAGTCTGTCTTTTAGCCTGGCAAAGGAGGTGTAAGCTGCTTGAATCCATTTACTAGTCCCATTATCAAAGTTGGTATCATGAGTTACAGTTCTGTCTAGGTATGTGACTCTCTTTGAAGTTGTTAGTTGTCATTCAATACCATTGAAGTGTATGGTAGGGGCATGACACTCAGTGCTTGGACGAGGTTGGAGCATCACTTCTGTCTTTGAAGCATTGATGGTAATGCCAAAGTCTGCAGCTGCTGCAGAAAAGTTGTTGACTGTCCGCTGGAACTCTGTTTCAGAGTGCGCAACGAAGGATGAATCATCAGCATAGATTTTCAAATCGTTTGGTCCCGCCAGCGCTAACTCCTTTTTCAAGCAGGTCCAGGTATTTCTTTGAACCTTTTCTAAACCAACGTGGGTAAAAAAAACCCCAAGAAATAATGCGCACTGTGAAATCAGCCAATGTCGCCGCATCATTAGAGAGTTAAGGTGATTTAATTGCTGAGACCTAGGGCATTGCGCTTGGAGATGATCTGTCAGACTGCGTGGAGAGCGCTATGCCAAATTTACTCGACAGCTACTTTATGGTTCCCAAATAAAATGCCCTGCCTCAAAAGTCAGCCACTGACAAGGCGTCATATTTTCCAATCATGATGAGAGCATCACATCGAAAGAATTTTGAAGATGAAGACATATCCGCTATAGAGAACCTTGTTCACGAGCAATATGAAACTTTCTATGTGGCTGCATTAAAAGTGTTTTGTCCGACGAGGACAGTTATTAAAAATAGGTAATTAAATAAGTTAGTGGGAAACTTATTCCGGCAGGGATTTCTATATGCTCAAAACTGTTCTTCCAAACCTGAAATATGCCGATCCACTTGTTCTATGTTAGGATCCCATTAAAATGGGAATGGGTTAACCAGTGCACTATCACCACAAAAGACATAAGTATCTGGGTGTGGGTGTTTGATTGTGTGTATGTGTGTGTATACGTGTGTGTGTGTGTGTGTGTGTGTGTGTGTGTGTGCGTGCGCGCGCACGCGCAAGCGCATCTGGGTAGATGTAGGTGTGTTAAATGGTAATTTTGAAAGAGACTGTAATTGTAGTGATACAATCTACCAAAGAATTCTAAATTTATTGTGCTTAACGTCCCAACCTTCTTTTGCTAGAACTTGAAATCCGTTTGGTCGGAGGAAACAACGAAAGTGATGGTCGAGTAGAAGTTTACTACCAAGGTGCTTGGGGAACTATCTGTGATGATGGCTGGGACATAAATGACGCCAATGTCGTCTGCAGGATGTTGGGTTACCCCGGAGCTGTAGGTCCTGTCTGTTGTGCTGCCTTTGGACAAGGTACTGGAGACATAGTCTTGGACAATGTGGCGTGTACTGGTACAGAAACCAACATCGCTACATGTGGTCATAGAGGGTTTGGATCTCACAACTGTGGACACTACGAAGATGCCGGAGTGATCTGTAAGGCGGAAGGTACAAAATTATCTACTCGGAGAGTCAAATTATTATCCTTGCTCATATATAAAAGCCTACAAGTAAATTTTGTGAATCAATGCAATCTCCCTGTTCTTCATCAAATGTTTCATACCCTGAAACCTTTGATCGCTTACCTGATTTCTGCGGAACGTACCGTAGAATACATGTATGAAGAAATGCTTGTAAATTGAATTCAAGGGGCATACATAAAGTTTCGTTGAACTGTGCACATGATACACTTCATATTGCCATATTGATGGATGATACTAAAATCAACACTGACAGAAACTTTTATGATTTTTAAGAAATGCCTAACTTCCATTTTTTTATTATTATTTTTTGCTCCTGACACAAATGAACAAATACGAAATATTGTTGCAAAACATGCAGCCGAAGAAGAGCACTGGTCACGACGATATTCATAAAGTCCTTTTGAAAATTATTCTTCCTTTTATTAATTACCCACTATTGCATATACTGAACCTATCTTTAAGTAGCGGTGTAGTTCCTAATAGCATGGAAATTTCAAAAGTTATTCCAGTATTTAAATCAGGAGAGAAGAGGAAACATATCTGTAATTACAGACCAATATCTTTATTGGGCCATTCTTTTGAAAATGAAACAAATGGTCACACACGTGACAGAACTATATTTGACCTCTGTATCTCATGTAATTCCAAAGGCCTTGCAGGTACATTGTTTTGAATGTAAATATATTCTATATATGTCAATAGTGATCAAGTGAAAATATTTAATGTTTGTTAATCATACTTATATTAGGGTCAGAGAGGTCAATAAGTTTTGTCCACGTGTGTGACAATTTGTTTCACTTTTCAAAGAATGGCACCATTGACGACCGTTCTCAAAATCCTAGAGAAGGTAATTTACGTCAGAACAGTCGATTTTTTAAACACACATGATATATTTTGAAATTTTCAATTTGGCTTTCGGCCAGGACACAACACCAGTCACGCCATTCTTAGTCTTACAACATATAGACAAGTTTTCGCATACAATAGGGGTGTTTCTGGACTTCTCCATGGCCTTTGATACCATCAATCATGAATTTTTTTCTTTATAAATTATCTCATTATGGTATTCAAGGACAGGCCTTTGAGTGGTTCAGAAACTACCTGAGTAATATACATCAATTTGTTGCATTAAATGGACACAGATCTTCTATGCAATCAATTAATTATGGTATTTCCCATGGGAGCCTCCTCGGTCCTCTTTTATTTATTGCCTATATTAATGATTTGAAGAAAAAAATCTTCTGGTGTTCTTTCATTTATCTTATTCACAGACGATTCGAATGTCTTCTTTTCTAATTCTGATCCGAAAATACTTACTAATACAATAAATACTGAATTAAAGAAAGATAATCACGTCTTCCTTTCTATTTTGGCAGCGCTTGATAATTTCAAGAAGGGCAAGACAAGTGGCTCTCTGCAGCCATCCTAATATGTAAGGCGCTGCCTCCTACGTGATCTCCGGCCCCCCTAGCTATCTTTCCTGTAAGGTCAATGTCCTCAGGTTGGTGTTTTCTCAAAATGTCCAAGATAATGGTCTGGATGAGCCGTCTGCACGTGCCAGCTCGGCCCAGTACTTGTTCATTTGTCTTTCTTTTCCGTCCAAGATATCTTCAGCATTCTTCTTAGGAACCACATCTAGGCAGATTTAAGGCGATCCTGGTGGTCCAGCTGATCGTCCATCTTTCACCCCCTTAAAGCAGAACTGACCATACATACCACTTCAGAAGGCGTAAAATTGATGCCATCTTAATGCTGATTGACGCTAGAACCTACTCCATTTTCCTGTAACCAATTTTTGCCATTCGAATCCGGTGCTTTATTTCTTTATCTCATTTTCCATCTGAAGCGACCCAACTGCCCAGGTACTAGAATGCTTGCACTTGCCTCAGTATATCACTCCTAACATCATGGAACACTCCATGGAAGAACAGTAAATGCCGCTGAAATAGGCTATCCGCCGTAGTTATACCGTATTTTTTTTATTGTTAATAGCTCTTGATGCTTTGTATTGTATTTTATTTATGATTACGGAAATAATACAAACAAACAAACGAACGTCAATAGTTCGGGGTATCCGTTTGAAAATACCATTTCAAATGATTTGCCTTTGCTGGTGTTTAGGCCCTTCTGACCACTTTCCTCCACTACAACATTCAAGAAGTTTTTGTAGTTTCTACTCTGCTATGATGACTGCATCGTCTGCATATCGAATGTTATTTATGTTAACACCACCAACAGAAACCCCTCTCTCTTTGATATTATGCGTGATCAGTTCTGTGTAAAATGAAAACAGGTTTGGTGACATGATGCAGCCTTGTCTTACTCCCGTTTTCACCGACACATTCTTAATATCTTCTCCACTGTATCTAACAGCCGCTTGTTGGTTCCAATACAAGTTTTTAATCAGTTCTATTTCCTGGCCATCAATGTCAAGTGCTAACAGCATATCAACCATCTGTACATGCATCAAGATCTTTCTGCATTTCAGGTGATCGCTCTATCAACATCCGCAAGACGAAAATAGCACTTCTAGTACCTTTGTCCTTCTGAAAACCATACTGTTCATTAGCTACTTCCCCAGCACTTTGTCCCCTGAGTCTGTTTAGGAGAATTCGGATTAACAGTTTTGTCATGTGGCTCAATCAACTAATAGTATCATGCATCTCACATTTGGTAGTTCCTGGTTTCTTCGGCAGAGTTATGAAAATAGATCTATACATCTCAGATGGAAAGTGTAGTCTTATTATTGTTTAGTATATGGAACAAGCACATCAGGAGCTCTTGCAGCGCATAAAATATATTTGAATAGCTTTTTCGCTTTTTATATGTTACATTATTTTTGTTGTTGTTGTTGTTGTTATTATTTTTTTATTATTTATACTTAAAGACCAAAGTATAGTTTTGGTCGATCAGACAATTTTTTTCTTTCACAAAGTATTCTACTATCACCCCAGACATCAGAATACAACCTGAAACCTACTGAAAATGTTATAAGTTATATATTATGATGTTTGAATTAAAGAAGAACATCTAACGATATGTACACTACTTATGGGAAATCTCGATCACCCCCCCCCCCGAGATTTAACATTTTGAGTAATTTCTCAAAAATGTGAAAGTTTCATAGCGAGCCATTTTCGGGGCATTGGAAGATCATATAGGTGTATCTACAAACATAATTGCACAGATTCAATTTTTACCTTTTACCGAAACTTTACTGGGGCTTTAATAATGTGTATGTATATATTTCAGTATATTTATCTTATTGTATCTATATCTGTATTATATACACATATTAGAATCACCATTTAGAGTTCGTCTCGTCGGAGGAAACAATGAATTCGAAGGCAGAGTTGAAGTGTATTTTAGAGGAACGTGGGGAACTGTGTGCGATTATTCTTGGACATATGAAGATGCCAATGTTGTCTGCCGGATGCTTGGTTTTGATGGGGCATTGAGTTCTGCGTGCTGTTCATCATTTGGACAAGGCATCGGTGACATTTTCCTGAGACATATTAGATGTGCGGGAACAGAAGCTGACATCAATGATTGTACGATTGGCTCCAATTACTATGGCTGTTCACACAGACAAGATGTCGGTGTCAGGTGCAAACGGGGTAAATATTGCTTTATTGTAATTTTTTAGGGTGAATATTGATGTCATATTGGTATACCACTAATAACAAGCTTTATGATATAGTAGTGACACAAGAATGAGAATTTGATTTAATGCATACAAGCATTTCTAAATTAATGATTTACCATTACCCCCCCCCCCCCAAAAAAAAGCGAATATTATGTGGCATATTTTAGCTAAGGCCAATATTTTGAACAACATCAGGTAAGAAATCTGCAGATTCTATGTAAAATGATGAAAATTTACACCTCAGTTATTTTGGGTGCAATTTGTATACATAATGACATTCTTTCATAGTCTTTAGTGCAGAATTTTCCATGTTTTGTGATGCAAGATGAAACAAGTTGCTCATTTCTAGTGAAACAAAAAAGTTACTTTGGAAATATTAAGGAGGGATTATGAGCATCTAGCTCTTCCCCAGCTGTTAACACCCTTGGTTCAAGCGAGTAGCTGCTGTCTTTTTTGTCGTTACCAATGATAAAAGGCGTGTAAGCAGACGTGTAGAAATAGTAGTAGTAGTAGTAGTAGTAGTAGTAGTTGCAGCAGCAATAGTAGTAGAAGTAGTAGTAGTACTAGTACTAGTAGTAGTAAAAGAAGAATAAGTATCGGTAGAAGTAAGTAGTAATGGAAGTATTAGCAGTCCTGAGTTGTAACAGAAGCAGAAGCAGTAACAGTAGCAGTAGTGGATCTCTTATAAATTTAGTATGGTTGGATGTACTACTCATCGACCGCCTTAAATTAATCACACCTTATCTGAGAGAATATTAATGTCAGTATTACCTATATTTCCTCTCGCTTGAAAACAAAATGCTGCAGATTTACATATCGGGCTCAGATTGCTAACTCGTATCTTAACAATGGAAATCTCAGCGACAACCGTAAACAGGTAAATGACGGTTTTCACTGTGCGCCTGTGCGAGGTCGTCATGTAAACTGACCGCCTGCTGCCTATTGATTTAGCACGTATAGGTGGGAGTTGTTAAGCCTTTAGGGTATGTTGCAAAATATCGTAATTTTCAAATGATCAATGTTGAATTTTTCATGAAAGATTATGATTTATGGGAGGAAAATGGAAACTGTATCCTAAGGTTCCTTTTGCAAGTTTGCGTGATAATTCCCAGCGCGCATAGCGTCGTTCTAATGCGCCGCGTCCGGGTTGTCAACCCATTCGGAATTACATTGCGTCACAGTGAATGGCCAACATCGTGCAATAACATTGATGCGTGAAATTTTCTTAAATTCTGTTAATTTATTGCATGTTTCCTCCTCCGTTTTCTTAGTTGTGGACTTGTTCGAATAGAGTGGTTTAATGCGCTTAATCCTACGCATAATTTTATGAATATTTATGCAAGAAGGTCAGTGCGCAAAGTCAGTGTAAAAACGGTGATCGATGAGTAGTAGAAAGAAAGTCCCGTTTCATTGGAGCTCCAAATATATCTGTATTATTTTGTTAATGTTTTCTTGTTTTAATTCCTTACTTCTGACCGAAATTATTATCTAGATAAAACACTTCAAATCCGTCTGGCTGGAGGACACAACGAGCATCAAGGTAGAGTTGAAGTTTACCATGAAGGCGAATGGGGCACTATATGCGATGACCTATGGGACATTAACGACGCCAATGTTGTTTGTCGGATGCTGGGTTATCCCGGAGCGGTGAGTTCCTCCTGCTGTGCTGCCTTTGGACAAGGGTCTGGAAATATCATCTTGGACAACGTTGAGTGCAACGGAACAGAAACAAACATCACCGAGTGTGCGAGTAATGAACACGGTGTCCATAACTGTCAACATAGCGAAGACGCCGGTGTAACTTGTACTCAACATGGTATGAAGTTTCATATACCGTATATTATATGAAGATGATACGAATTTACTTTATGTAGGCTATAATATTGAAGATTTTTAATTTAAAGTTTATGAAAATCTAGCTAAATTATGTGAATGGTTTCATGCGAACAGATTGTTAAAAATGCAATTATATTCTTGTTACGAATCGGAAGTACGACACATACAATTTAAGAATACAATTAAATTGTGAATAATTACCAAAATTTGATCAGGTCAAATTCCTTAGGATTTTTTAATTCAAATATGACCTGGAGATATCATATACGATATTGAGAAAAAAAATCTAAAAACCTCGTTATCTCCACGTTAAGACATCTCTTGCCTAATTATGTATTGAAAACGCTTTACTATTCATTTTTTTTCCGTACTTGTCTTCTTGTTGTTTGGTCTAGGGAAATACTTTCTTAACATATTTTAACAAAGTAAATGTCCTACAGAACAAAATTGTTTGTACAATTGCCAGAGTTCATCCACGAAGAAATGTCGATCACTTATACGATGATATGAAACTGCTGACTCTAAAGGAAAAAAATCATCAATACCAACAGGGCATATTTATCAGCACATTAACATATTAAATCCATTTCATTTTAATAAATTTGCAGAATTTAACCAGACCTTCCATAATCATAAGACTAGGTCTTCACCTCTCCTCCATTTACCTAAACATATAACCATCTTGTATCAAAATTACATTCGTTATAACGGTCCAAAAATATGGAAAAGTTTGCCAAAGGACAAACTGATACACTCCATGCTTTTACGTTGAAACTCAGAACCCAGAAACGCAGAACCTTGCTTTCAAATAAGTACTTTTTATGAAAGCATCTATCCTAGTTGTCTGTTTTGACACTCCGTTCACAGGATTGAAGGTTTATTGTAGTTTACATATTTATTTGATTCAAATATCGTTTATTTAACCACACCCTTATGAATATAAATAATGTATTCCTTGTGTTCGTATTACGATTACAGAGATGTTTTCGCACCTGGTTTTTTCCTCTCCAGTTTCCCAACCATCCTGTGTGTGTTTTTAATTTATTCAAACCAAGTTACTGTTTGTCACATCTTGTTAAAGCTAATGCTTTCCACCCTGGAATCATTTCACGTAAATATTTGTTGTTGTAATAAGGTCTTGATGATAAAAGGAAGTGGAAGAGTTTGCCGAGAATTGTTATAATGTATGTTCAAATTCCTCATCACAGTGCAGTTGTTACTATGGATGCATACCGCCCGTTATCTTCTTCAGTTACGTGCATGTTTGTCCTTTGTCCCTTTTGTGTGTTCAGTCCTTTTTTTTATGAGTTTTGTACTTGTGTTGTCTTTGTTTATTATGTTTGGTGTTTTGTTGTTTTCGTTTTTTCCCTAATATTGTCAAATTGTATGTCTAATTAGTGTTAATTCTTTGGGGCGTACCCACCCAGGCATTATAGCTTCTTGGGATTACGCCTTCTTCATTGCTTATATCAATTATATGAATATATTGAATGTAAACATTGTATATTTCCGCTTCCATTTCTACATTTTTTTTAATTGTTTAATGAAGAAAATAAATGTGATTTCAAATCAAATTCAAAATTGTTACTCTATGAGGCAAAAAACAACAACACATGAATTGTGTCATTTTGTAAAATGGGTTGAAACTCATTATCAAGCGATCAACGATGGGTTTTAGAGTAACCCTTTTTCATAATTAAAGACACTATAATACTGTGGAATACCCGGTTAAAAAATTGTCGAACTTTGCTATCTGACATATCTGTCAGTGTTTGAATGGACAAATAAACACCTAGAACACAAAAGTTTGGACAGTTATGCTGTTACTAGTACAATATGTGCAGATACAAATTGGCACATTAATTTATTCTCAGCCGATAGGAAATTCTGCAACGGAGCAGTCTATGGAAAAAGTTGGAATGGTCTCTCAATGATTTTCACTTTTTAAAGCACATTATAATCGTTTTAAACTGCAAATGGGCTTCATTTTTAGACCGTATCAGAGACACTGGTAGCAAGGGGAATCATGTAGTTTAGATTATCTTAACTGGAAACAATGTTATACAATGCCTTTAAATACAATCATACAGGCATGTATCTCTGCCATCTATCCACACGCAACGGGCATGGGACTTAATCCACAAATGTGTGCATTAAACGTAGATTAAACTTTGAATATTGATCAGTAACAGTAATTTCAGTTAATGCAACTTGTACTTCATATATTATTTTCATTTCAGTGGACACTATCCTTGATGTCCGTCTGGTTGGGGGACAAAACGAGAGTGAAGGCACAGTCGAAGTGTACTATCAAGGTCAATGGGGAACAATTTGCGATGATGGCTGGGACAATGAAGAAGCTAATGTCATTTGTCGCATGTTAGGCTACCGGGGAGCAGCAAGTTACTCTTACTCTGCCAGTTTTGGCAAAGGTACTGGAGATGTTATCTTGGATAATGTTCGTTGCACCGGCAGAGAAACAAATATTGGTGATTGTAGACATTCAGGATTCAAAATCAGTAACTGTGGCCATGCAGACGATGTGGGAGTCACTTGCCGAGAAGAAGGTGAATAAAACTACTGATTTCATTTATCATCACGATACACATTTTTGTAAAAGTTGACTCAAAACGGGTAAAGTTAGGATCTTTTTAAATGGAATGCATTGCATTACATTGTAATTTCTTTTTGGTAGATCTTGAAACCTGCTTCACCTATCTTATGGACACTACTTAAAGTGTTGTCGCTTTTTAATCAGTAAACAATTTTACACGTAAAGGAACAATTCGTTTTGAATGACGCACTATGATTCTAAAATGACGAAAGAAAAAATGTCAATATGAATTCCATTTTGGTAAACATGTCGGAGAAACTTACGCTTTTGGTTGGGGGTGCGGCTATTTTTAAAATTGTTTGCATTTACCGGTGCTATATGTCAGTGCTTTGCTGATACATAATACGACATTTTTCAAGCCTGTACCTATCACACCATATGATAAACCATTCTCTACCTAGTGGCCGAGGTTCGTCTCGTTGGAGGAAATGTGGAAAGTGAAGGCAGAGTTGAGGTTTACTATCAAGATGCATGGTGGACTATCTGTGACTACAGCTGGGACTATCGTGATGCTGATGTAGTTTGTCGAATGCTGGGCTATGAGGGATCGGACAGGGACTCTTGTTGTCTACCGTTTGGACAAGGCACTGCAGACAGCATTTTGCGATATATTGGCTGTACTGGAACTGAAACCAATATAGACGATTGTGTTCATCAATTCGGGGTCCGCAATTATTGTGGATCTAAAAATCATGCTGGAGTCAGATGCAAGCCTGGTAAGCCATTCATGCTAGTTTATATTTTTTTATGCCAGGTTGTGGGGAGTGAGAGATGTTGCTTCCCCTTTTTCCTTAATCACCGTCCGGTTTCGTGCAAAGGAAAGCTGCACAACTTGTAGTAAAGGCTCATGTAATGATTATAAAATCTTTATCAACACACAATCTTCATATCTCTAACTGTAAATATACATGAATAAAGAGGGAATTATTATTTATTTGTTACTGCAAATTTCTTGCTTTTACCCAGATTAAATGTCATTATTAGTAGTGTATCCGATGGAAATCTTCAAATTCGAAAATCACAAATCATATGCTTGAGACATTAAAGCGCAAGTTGG
>JZLH01S0064898.1:38598-85364 GCA_001188425.1 Eucidaris tribuloides | reverse complement strand
GTGTGTGTGTGTGTGTGTGTGTGTGTGTGTGTGTGTGTGTGTGTGTGTGTGTGTGTGTGTGTGTGTAGTGTGTGTGTGTGTGTGTGTGTGTGTGTGTGTGTGTGTGTGTGTGTGTGTGTGTGTGTGTGTGTGTGTGTGTGTGAGTGTGTGTGTGTGTGTGTGTGTACGCTACGCCAGTAGATATTCATAGCCAGGAAGTATACGTATCATTAGGTTACTTGAAAATAAATATGTGCATTTCATAACACGGTTGCACATTCCTGAATATGAATGCGTGAATAACCCACATTTTTTAACCACGTGAAAATGAAAGCACATTGTATGGCTTATAATTGGACTACAGTCTTTGAGAAACCGATTGCTTTATGATGACATCGAATGTTAATTTGAATAAAACGAATGATTTGTATCACGGTTAATTCTATTTCACTTGAAACTGAATGATGTGGCTAATAAATGGAATGCAAAACGTATGAAAATGACCGGGAAAACCTATATCAAAAACATTATTTGATACATGCTCCTATGAAAAAGCGTTCATTCAATTATCATGAACCATCAAAAAATTACAATTTATGGAATTCATATTCATGACATATGGGAAGTTGCTCGCATGTGACGTCATAAATTTAAAACTTTGAAACCTCATAACTCTGTTATTCTTTGGTGGATTTTCGCCAAACTTTCATTAATATGTTTCTCTCATTTTTCTGCTTCAATTAAAGCCAAACTTGATGTCAGGGTGAACCTTGCCTTTAAGAAAGAGGACATTAACTTTAAATCCTTGAAAAGGTAGCAGGTCATTATCGGTACACAACGTTAACGTTAACTTTCTCAACCGATGCTATGGTATACGGTAAATAATTATATATATGATATTCTCCTTAAAATATTGAAAGAGGAAGAGAAATGATTTCAGAATAGAAAAACAAAACAAAGATTACACCAACAAAGTAAATGGGGACAAGGTTTTTAAATAGAACTTCTAGAGCAATAAACAGATTACACGTAAATGAAAAAGAAACTGTAAAATCGAGCGCAGATAACCTCTTGACCTATTGATTTGAAATTGAATAATGAATGCCTGAATACATGATTTTTACAAAATGAATGAGGCAAATGTGTTTATGAAAAGCAAACTGATAACTTGAAAACATCCAACTTGAAATTAAAAATTCAGTTTATCGGATACATCAAACGAGTTGAATTAGAATACTGATAAGTTAAAATGAGTAAAAAAAAAAAGTTGCGAAAATGACCGGGAAAACCTTTACTGCTATTATTAACATTATCAGATTATTAGCATTATTATAATAATAATAATAATTATTATTATTATTATTACTGTTATTATTATATTATTATCATTATTATTACTATAACTGTTATTATTATTATGATTATTATTATATTATCATCATTATTATTATTATCACTGTTATTTTTATTATTATTATGATAATCTTGTTTTATCATTTGTATGTCAAAAGGAAGAAACTAATCCGTGTACCAAAATGACACATAATTTCAATCGTCAATACAATAAACACGTTACAATAATCATTGTCGCCACGTGACAAAGTGGCATCTGAGAACGACGACTGGGGCATAGACTTGCGTACCTGAATTTTTGCATGCAGACAAGGGGTATACCCCTTTCCCTAATTCTGCACGATGGTTGAACACATCAATGATAGTAAGTGACCTTCAGTATCAAACACCCACCTTTTGCTAAAGACGGGTGTTTGAATTTTTTGTGCTAAGCCTATCAAACCACCCCTTTTTGCGGCTTTTTTTTACCGAAATTACTTCCCTTTTAGCCGTGGAAACGCTTTTAATTTGGGGGGGGGGATTTTGGACCTGGGATTTGGAATGATTTTTTGGTCACTACCCTTCGTTTCCTATTCCTTCGGGGGGGGGTAATGGCGTTATAGCATATTACAACATAGGCAACGCTTTGACTTGCATAGTCGTGGATGTGGTGGCATAACTAAGGACTGTGTCCTACATAGTTATTAGTATTATTATATTATAAATTATCACTTGAAGAAGTCTTGTCTAAAATATGGGGCGTATCCTCTTTTCCTCTATCTTATGAAGACAGGAGGCGATTTCTTCTTCACGGGGTGGTGTCTTCTTTCTAAGACAGCTTCAAAGGAACATATTGACATTTATTGTTTGTTGGAAGTCTTTTCAAACCATCAAGTCCGTTTTACGGGAAATAAACCGAATTACAATGCTAGTGTGAATTAACACCCCACCCATATAGGGATGCGAAAAAGGTTCAATTTTATGTTTCAGCCGCTCTGTCGTTTGTGCGCTCGTATTTGATAATCTCTTCGCCTTGGAGAAGGAAGGAGAAAGAATATCCATTCATTTCTTTTCAAATAATTTCTTATTTTCCAATAATGAACTTCATTAGGACATCATTACAGAAAGACCCCTTGAACTCAAAATGCATACGTTATAGTGTATGTTGCAATAATTTTGAGTAGGGAGGGTAATCTATTTCTCCCGTGTGAGCTGTACCCGAAATGGTTAGGTAGTTGTTTTGTGATTACGTGACCGGGATGAAGGGGCTGCTCTGGTACTTTGGAATGCTAAAAGTGAAAAACAAATTAGCAAATATTGATGTTCCCAAATCTCCACAAAACGCCGAAATACTTTACAAGACACAATTTAATTGGGATTACAGCTTGGTTATGTTTAAAATGGTTAATTCGATTTTTTACTGGAATCAACATCTTCTACCTCATCATTTTCCTTCCCCATGTCTTGTCAGCATTTAATGCATGAAATGTAGATGTGTTCTTAATCCCTTCTTATACACGTATTTTTGCTATTAGACTCTGCTTTTTCTTCGTCTCTGCAGAATCACCCCTCGAAGTTCGCCTGGTAGGTGGGGGTAACGAACGTGAAGGTAGAGTTGAAATTTACTATCAAGGTGAATGGGGAACTGTGTGTGATGATAGTTGGGATATTCGAGATGCCAATGTTATCTGTCGGATGTTGGGTTATCCTGGAGCAGTAAGATCATCTTGTTGTGCATCGTTTGGACAAGGCAATGGAAGCATTATCCTGGATAATGTTCAATGCACTGGAACAGAAAGAGACATAAGTGAGTGTGGACATAGAGGTTATGGGATATACTACTACTGTGGACATTACGAAGATGCGGGAGTCATATGCAAAGAAGAAGGTAATATTTTTTATTCTATAAAATCGTGACATCGGTTTGTATGACTTCCCAGTTTAAGTATCTATTGACCATCTGCCTTGTTTGTACGTATTTTATACGAAATGAAAGTAGATATTGGATATGACCAATCAGCCCATCGGTGAAAGTATTTTCACTTTGTAGGAAATCCCTGTATGCAAATAACGGACAGTTTATTTTTTTAATTGTTTGTGTGATAGAAGAGTGCAGTCTTCGAGCGTTACACAATAATACAAGAATGTTAAATACGTATTCACTAATATAACAAATATTACTTCGCAAATTATGTTCACAGACAATCCATCGTTATTACACAGATACATACCATCTGAATGCAATTAAAGCGTTGTAAAGTGGTGAAAAGTCAAACAAATTGTTGATACCCTTTAACGGAATATGCCGGGAATGGACAACTTACAGAGTAAAGTGGTGGGTACCAATGCTTGCCACAGCAACCTAAAAATTGAAATCTGACATAATGGCGTGGTCTGCGGTATTAAATTCCACACCTATAGGTATCCGGCGGGGGTAGTGAAAAGCCTTCTAGTTAAGCTTGCTTTCCTTATTAAAAAATGAGCACACTAATTAATTTTTGCACCATGGATCTGTCGAAATATAATAAAGCATAATAATGAGTGGTTTGATTTTTTTAAAAAAAGCTTCTAAAGGGTTAGTAACGAAAAAACTGCAGCTGTCAGTGTCACAAAGCTCATGCTGTTGTATTGTTGACTTTGTTCAGCCGACTGTTCTGTCTTTTTTGTCCTGTTGCCTAGGGGGCAAAACCTCATTTTGAGGGTTTTTGAGACACGGGCTGTTGTAAAAGGTTGTTGGATGTCATTGTATTCAGAAAATCATTCTCTACAACTTCTAGGTGGACTACCTCGGAAATATGCTGCTGAAAAAAATGACGGCTATTTTTTCAAAATGGCCGCCATGAAAAAGTGTTTTTCACAGTTTTAAAGATAACTTTGTAACGGAACCTTAGTTTACCATGTGTGTGACATCATATTAAAGGAAACTAAATATTTACGAGATGATACCATATTTAAGAAGATTAAAGTATATTTTGGTTGAAATTTATGGGCAGAAACATGAGTTTTTATAATTTTTTCCAAAATTCTAAATAAAGTTCCAAAATTTATTTCCCTATATTACAAAAATCTTTTCTACTTATGAATTTTCTTTTTCTCAAAAAACTGTCCAAATATATGGTCAATAATCTCTAAAAAAAAATCCCAGATTCATTTCTAAACAAGTAAAGAAGTTATAGCCATCCAAAGCTGATACTTTGGTATTTAGCTAAAACCGTACAATGCATAACTCAATGGCCACCATGAAAAGTTTTTTTTTTTAGAATTTTGAAGATAATTTTCAAAGACAATCTCCTTTGACTATGTGTGTGGCATCATATTACAGGGGATTAATTTTTCTTTGAAGATGATATCAAAATTTAGAGGACCAAGGTATAATTTGATTGAAATTTTGGGCACGAAATGTCATTTTTACATTTTTTTCCAAAATTATGCATGATGTTCCAAAAAGTATACATTTTTCTTTGAATTTATGAATTGTCTTTTTCTCAAAAGCTTTTCAAGTCTTATGTCAATAATCTATAAAAAAAAATCAGATTCATTGCTTAACGAGAAAAGTTACAGCCAACCAAACTTGACGCTTTCAGTTAAAACCGTACAATACTTAACCCAATTCATCATTGTGCGTGCTACATGTATATGCAACGTCATTGATCAAAACATTGTGTACAAAAGCAATATCATAATGTACAATTTAAATGTTTACGTTGCAAGTTTGGTAAATTTCAAAGACTTAAGATATTATCTAGCCGACACATGAACATAATAAATCAATTGAAATTTAAATGGCCTGCTTATCATGCAACTTTAAATACATTCATTCTTTGAGCGTGTGGCAAAATCCCTATAATTGCCTCAAATGATGTAATCTTGATGTCATGAAGAAGCACATGAAGAAGTACGCAACTTAAGTTTGTGCATACACAATACATCATAATTCATGTGCTTCCTCAAGTCATTCACTAATGCGAAAGTGCTACCTTTGATGTAGTTTTTTTTTATATAAAACTGTTTATAATTGGAAAGTGTCAGAAAATGTTAGAACTTTCCAGGAAACTTTTGGCAAATTTTCAGCAGTACGAAATTGTGAGAATTGTAGAAAACTTTGATGTGCCCAATCTTTCCAAGCTTTTTCAATCGTATATGGATGGGTCTCATGTCAGACAAGGTCTTGTGCTGGTGGAAAAAAAAAACATGGCTCATTGTACTGAACATTATAAGTCAAATGATAGTCATTTTAATGCTGTTAAGTGTAGTTTAAATTAGATTGAATGGGGCAATGAACTGACCAGGCAGAAATGGTTGATATTTATCAAAGAACTACCTATTATTGTCATATTGATAATGATATTGCTTTTCCCCAAAATGTCCTGGATTATCTTTTCAAGAGCAATTTCTTAACTTATTAGAATGCATATACATATACATGTATATTTGAGAAATTTCTGCTTCCTAAAATTCAAAAGCTCTGAAATTCCAGGGGAATGTTCCTATCTATTGCAAACGTACTTTACATGGAACAGAATCCAGACCCGAGAATGTCTCTCTTTGTCAATCGTGCATGGTTCAAACAGTGTTGTAAAATGCAACAAATTATGTCAAATAAAAGTCAGTCATATTCTACCTTGCGTAGTGTTTTATGATGATATGTGGCTTAGTCATGCCAAGTAATTAGTCAGAACTTGGCAATGCATATACTTAGGTACTTCATTTACAATTCCCATATGGCTGATAATAAAAATGCTATTTTTTTAATGCACAAAGTTGTTCAAGCTTCCTACATTTTTACAAACTTAGTGGATTTTTGTTTTTCATGGAAAGTTTCCATTGTGAAAATTTCCGTGAATTTGAATTGCTAGTATTAGGACTATATGCATTTTAACCATTAATTATTTTGCAGCAGTGTTTGTTTAGTCAGGAAGTGGTAGGATACGATAATTCCGTAACCTCAGAGAGGGGAGGGTATTAAAACGATTATCGAAGCTGCTACACGGTAAAAATGCATTTTGTGGTGTAAAAAATTTAAATGCTCTCAGACAATCATAATTTGTCTTATGAGATCGCATAGCCACTGATTGAAAAAAAAATATATCATGAACTAACTATAAAACATGCATTTGAGAAGTATCTTTAAACTGTTAATTAAGACAAATAACTAGAAAAGTGCTGTACCAATAAGACATAAATGTCCCTGGTTATGGCGATTAGTATAGCATTTCCTAAGTCATCATGCGTAGACCAATTTGCACATACAAAATAAGCTGTGTCCTTTAACCTCTGATCTGCGGACTCCAAATTCGGACTTGATCCGTATTTTAGTGTCATCCACCGAAACACTCAAAATCATTGAAATTAGTTATGTATCTAGTAAGTTATTGTATGGAAACGAATTCGCATTTATAATGAGCTTTGACCTGTGACCTTTGACAGGCGGACTCCAAATTTGTACTTAACCTGTATTTTAGTAGCATCTACCTTGACAAAATTGTAAGTTATCGAGTAAAAAAACAATTCGTGGACGGACATGAAGAAGGAAGGATGGATGGACGGAAGGACAGGGCAATGCTTAATGCCCCCTACAGATTACATCTGAGGGGGCATTAAAAATATATTCCTGTTTTCTCTTAATTTAGGATGGGGATCAAATCCTGCATCCAACATTCTAAAGAGACAATCCTCAACCCCAGGAAAAATATCTGTGAGATGTTAATCCCTTCAGGGGCCCTCCACTATCTCTTTACACTCATTGTCCAAGGGGCACAAAGAAAATGAAATCAAATTAAGAGAGACAGTGCACATACTGTCTTGTCGAAAATAGCGTCTCATTTTGACACAAATACCTCGATACCGATGCTTGTTAAATGTTGTGGTGAATTGGGTTTATGTACAAGTATATGGTATTGCTCATTTTTAACGCATTAACTAAACTTCATAGTGTTAACTTTGCATCCCTACTTTCTTGCCAGAAAGGTAATTCGTGTGAACTTTTTACAGAATGCTATCTTGATATATGGGCTGTTGTTTTAAAATGTTCAATTCGTAAGTCAAAAAGTTTTTGAAATATACAGATATATATTTTGGGGTCATTATTCATATTTCTGACAAAATGTTAACAAAAAGTTATTTCCCTCCCAGAATTTCAATCAAATTATACATTGGTCCTTTAAAGTTTGATATCATCTTGTAGAATATTTAATCCCCTGCAATATCATGCCACACACAAGGTAAAATGAGAGTATGTTGAAAATATATCTTCAAAATCCTCAACAACAACTGTTCATGCATGGCCATTGAGTTATGCATTGTACGGTTTTAGCTAAATACCAAAGTATCAACTTTGGATGGCTATAACTTCTTTGCTCATTAAGCAATGAGTCTAGAATTTTTAGGGATCATTAACCTAATATCTGGAGAGTTTTTGAGAAAAAGACAATTCATAAGTAGAAAAGTTTTTTGGAAATACAGGGAAATACGTTTTGGAACATTATTTATAGTTTTGGAAAAAATGATAAAAACTTGTGTTTCTACCCATAAATTTCAATTAAATTATACTTCAATCTTTTAAAATGTAGTATCGTCTCGTAGAATATTTAGTCCTTTTTCATATGATGTCAAACACATGATAAAATAAGGTTCCATTGCAAAGTTATCTTTAAAACTGTGAAAAACACTTTTTCATGGCGGCCATTTTGAAAAAATAGCCGCCATTTTTTTTCAGCAAAATATTTCTGAGGTAGTCCACCTAGAAATTGTGGAGGGTTCTTCTCTGAATCCAATGACACCTAACAACCTTTTACAACAGCCCGTGTCAGGGTTACCTGTTTTGCCCCCTAGGTATGTGTTACATACACAGTCCCCTGCATTCATGCAAACTACTCTCGAGCGTATTTCATTTTTTCAACAAATTCCACACTCCTTTATATTTTTGAGTGACTTTCCCCAACTCTGCTACGTTTCGAGATAACATGCATCCATCAGAATCTTGAATTTAGTCCTTCAGACTCATCGGCATATGCGATATTGGAATTTACGTCCGACGAAATAGCTGTCGTTACGTTGACTCCAGTCGTAGTGTTGAAACTAGACAACTGATTGGCTGTTGGGTGTGATATAAATCGATTCGTTTGTAGGTACTGCCATTAGGTACTTTCCTGATGAAAATTACAGACGGTTTTTTCAACTTTTTAAAATAATGGTGGGTTTATGACATTGCCGAGTTATATTACATGTCCTTAAATATATTTTTGATCAATAATACACCAAAAGATTTCAGTTACTCAGGACGGAGACCTACTAGCGACAAAAAAAGTGTAAAAAAGGAAAATATTTATCTCATTTCGAAGAAATGTCAAACATATTAAACTAAAAATGGAGCTGAGCCTGATCGGTGAAAGTGAGCATTGGGGAAAAAAATCATTTTTATATTTTTATGATGTAATCACTGCTGGATCTTTCATTGATATCTAAGGTTACTAAAATCCAAATTTGTTTATTTGGTAAGGTCCGGAAAGCGACTGGAATGACTCACTTTCGAATAGGGCAGTTGAACACTGCTGTCACGGACGGACACTTTTGAGAAATATTCATTTGGTCCTATTTTGACAATCATTAGATTGTCTTGAGGTTTGTTTTGCAAGTTATTATAGATGAAACACCAGTTTGCTAAAATACAGAAAAATATTGTGAAATATTTGTACAAGAATGGTCATACCTCATTGTTATATTTATGTTTATGCAAATTTGTCCGTCCGTGACAGAAAGAAAATGTAAAAGTTTTTTGTTCTATTGCTGGAGCAATAAACTTAAACAAAAACATGCTGAGCTATCTCACTAGCAAAAGACCTATAATGTGAAGGTATAAAACCCAGATCAATAAAATATTCATATGCTAAATATGAATTTGAATATTGTCACGGATGGACATTTGCATTATATTGCAATGGTATATGTTGGGGATTTCTTATTCATTGATTTTGTAAATATGTTTAAACAGTTTGGGGAGATATTTCATTACATAAATCCAATAAATGGTATTGTAATTCATAAATATACCCCAACAACCCCTCCCCCAACACACACTCACACATGAGTATTTTCAGGACCCCCCGCAGACGAAGTCTCGAGGTTGCATTTAACATTGATCCGTCAGTCCGTCCGTCCGTCCGCCCCCCTAACTTGTTTCAGCACGATAACTTTAAAGATATTCGACGGATTTTAAATATTTTTGGTGTGTAGGTAGATCACACTAAACTACGGGTAATGTTCAAATTTGGAGTCCGTAAGTCCAAGGTCAAAGGTCACAGGTCATTATATATGTGGATTGGTTTCTGGATGATAACTTGATAAATATTCGACGGACTTTAGAAATGTTTTGGTATGTAGATAGATGGCACTGACATACAAGTCACGTTCGAATTTGGAGTCTGCAGGCAAAGGTCAAAGGTCACAGCTCATTATATATGCGAAATGGTTTTGGGGTGATAACTTGATAAATATTTGACAGAATTTAAAAAAAAATGATATGTAGGTAGATGACACTAAAATACAAGTCAAGTTCAAGTTGGAGTCTGCAGGTCAAAGGTCAAAGGTCACAGCTCTTGCAAAATGGTTTCCACACACAAAATAAGACATGCTTACTGACTGCGTTATAGCTGGGACATCTGTCTCCTGTGGACACAGAAAATTTCTTGTTTTTTCATCTTTTCAACTTTATTAGTAATATAAGTAATGGGTTCTGTGCTGAAATATCAATTTTAATTGGGATAATGCCCATTCTGTGACACAAAATGTCCGTCCGTGACACAGGAAATGTCCGTCCGTGACAACATTTTTTGTCCTTCTAGTAAACAACTTACAACTTTCTTCAAAATTACATACATATGTCAGAGAAGTCAACTTATTAGACTAACATCTGCAATAAAAAGAAATTTTCAGCATTGTTTCGTTTAGATAGAAACAACAAAAGATCACTGACAAGTGTAGAAGCCCATTTCTATCCTGTCCGTCCCTGCAATTCAATATTTAATGGATTCTATCTTTAGTAGGTAACCATGGCAAAGAAATTCTATAAACATTTAACAATTTCACTGATACTCTTTGCCAAGAACCATACACAAACTTGACAAATTTCACTACTTAATTTTTACAAGCCTTTAAACTTTCAGGATTTGTTAAATGTCCGTCCGTGACAGACTGATCAGGCTCAGCTATCTTTCTCCAAACATAACATAGTCTTTGCGTTGGGCACAATAACCATTCTCTAAAAGTGTCCTCTTTTCTTAAAGACGAAATTAATGCCATGTGGTCGAAATCCAATCCCCGTTCATCCGTAGTTATAAATGAACGTTTTGAGGCAGAATATCAAACAACCTAAACAGGACAAGTTTGAGTCACGTGATTTTCTGGTTAAATAAAGTGGAGTAAAATAAATCATACATGTACATCATCTGTTTGGAAACATCTACATTCTATAGATGACGTGTGTTTTTTTATTATTTATATTATAGCAATGCCACTTGAAATTCGCCTGGCAGGAGGCAGTAGTACGTATGAAGGCAGAGTTGAAATTTACTACCAAGATGCATGGGGAACGGTTTGTGATAATGCATGGGACTATGATGACGCCAATGTTGTTTGTCGGATGTTGGGCTATGAGGGAGCGGTGAACTCCTCGTGCTGTGCTTCATTTGGACAGGGAACTGGAAATATCACCTTGGACAATGTTACGTGTAACGGAACAGAATCAACCATCACCGACTGTGGACATGATGGGTTAGGAGTCCATAATTGCGGACATCATCAGGATGCCGGGGTCATTTGTCAAAGACCAGGTACAATTTTTCTCCTCCCCCCTTCTCTACATATACATGATATGTGTGTGTGGTGGGGGGAGGGGGGGGGGGTGTACGTGTGTGTTTATCCATAGATTGTCACACCATACTGTTAACGAGTGTGACCGCTGCTTGTTTTATTGTCAGGGCTTTGCCCAGTTATTAAACGATGTTAATTAATAACATATTTGCTCACGTTTTCTTCACGCCGTAGCATTCTTTTTGATAGTTTACACATAATGAGCGCGCACAGGCACACATTTGCACACGCATTTGCGCGCGCGCGCACACACACACACACATGGAAATCTATCTTTCTATCTATCTATTTATGTTGTCTATCTACCTACGCATGTACATAAACGGGGATTTCTGTCAAGAACGTCTGTATAAGAAAGGTAAAGTACATTAACAATAATAATATAATAGTAATCCATGTGCTTGGGTATTAATAATCTTGTTCACTGTAATTTAAGCCATTACGAGGATGTGCACAATTTCCACTCCTTGTGGAGTATAATATTCCTAGATAAACTTCCTGTAGGCACATCAAGCCAATCAAGTGAAGTATCTTTATCTAAACACAACAAAAAAATAACTATCCCATTTTTAAAACAACCGTAACTTTTTAACGAAATAAATTTCAGCAAAATAATTTGGCAGGAGTATTCCTACATTTATTGACTAACACCTGTGTGAAAATGTGAGTGATCCGTCAAGCCATGCATGAGTGAGCATGCACTAAAGGTAAAAATGCCACTTTTCAAAAGTCACGGGAGTTATCTCTTGTGCCAAAATATTGGTAAATAATGACATTTTTTGCTTTGTTCATAAAGTGTGCTCATTCAACCTTGACATGGTTACAACCTCTTATGTTCGTACAACATGTAAAGATACGTTTTGCTGAAAAAATACTGGATTTTATTTTTTCCAATGAATTTTATGGATTTTACAATTTCAAAATTGAGAAATGCGGACATTTTTATATTGAGCTCATTGAAGCGTAAATTATGCGAAAAGCACCAGGGGAAGTGTAAAGGGGTCAATCGAAAGATGATTGACATAAATAGCGCTCAATCATTCACCAGAAACAAAATTTGTTAGAATCCTGCATCACAAATTCCCCAAAATGACCCTTGTGACTTTTAAAAACTGGCAATTTTGCCTTTCAAACATGCTCACTCATGCATGGCTTGACGGATCAAGCACATTCTTATACATAAGTTTTTCAATGCGTGTAGAAATACCCCTGCTAAATTATTTTGCTAAAACTTATTTCGTTAAAAAGTTATGATAGTTTGAAAAAAGGGTGTAGTTACTTTTTTTGTTGTGTTTATATAATAATGTCGTTAATTTGGCGGTTTTGGCGTTTTGGAGATTTTTGGCTTTTTTGACGGTATTTCCACCATCCTATTTTTGGAAAAGGCTTCCGAACGGCGACCGTTCCGTTCGCGTTTACCCCGCAGTTTGATGCGGCGGTAGTCCTCATTGGACGTTTAGCCCATTGTTTTCGACGGCGAGCTCCCGTAGGCCGAGTATCGGGGCATTTTTCGGAGTCACTTTGTCGTGAAAAAAGGCGAACCTGCCACCAGCGTAACTTACGGTGAGAAATGCCAGAACGGTCTCACAGTTTCGCCAAGGTTTTGTCAGTTTGGCATTTTACCGGCCGAAAATGCCCAATTTGGCGTTTTCACCCCGTACGCGGTACGTAGGCCTAAGTTTGTGCGTAGAAATTATCGTAAAATTCCCCTTTTCTGCCTTGATCAAAATTCTAAATAGAAAGGAAATTCATCACACCTATTTCAAAACGTCTAAAGGTTTTCTGCAGGTCCTTAGACTGGGAAGCAAATGCATCAAAGGTTTTTATTGTTTTTTATAACGTTTAAAACACGATTAAAAAACGTATAGACATTTTATGAACTTCAAAAACCTTCCACAAAAAGACGTCCCCCCCCCAAAAAAAAACAAAAAAAACGATTTTACGAAACGTCCAAAGAACCAACTTGGAACGTTTTTAGAACGTTCAAAAACGTATGATTGTTAGCTGGGAAGCTATACTACCTTACCCACTAAACCACGACATCGATCCAATTGTTGAAATGTCTCACAATTTACTTATTCCAGTTGGTTGCAATTTTACTTAAATTTAAGACGCCGAAAAAAGTAAGTCTTATGATGCATTAGAAGTATAAATTTCATTGAATAAACTGATCCCGCTCGGTTGCAAATTTAGTGTAAGCGATTGCAAATTAATTACAACTAATACCAGAAACAAATTTGTCGTGGAGTTTGTCTTGCATAACTGACATACAATAACGAAGAGTGAAGATACGATACTACATGTACTTAGTACTTATATCGCAATGTTAATGCTTTGCATTACGAGTATGTTGGTTATTTCCCCACTTATAAACTGCCATAGTACAATGCAGAGCTGATCGTGTGAACTAGAAGAACATGACTCATTACATTGACAGGAAATCTAGTTCAGGAATTCACTAACACACAAAAACAGACCAATCAAATGATCAGGTTTTATATTTTGAATTGAAATTTAAATGCATCTAATCATTTTATTATGTTAGAAACACCTCTTCCAGTCCGTCTGTCTGGTGGAAATACCCGCCGAGAAGGTAGAGTGGAAGTTTTCTATGAAGGCGAATGGGGAACTATATGCGATGACCTATGGGACATTAACGACGCCAATGTTGTTTGTCGGATGTTGGGCTATCCTGGCGCGGTGAGTTTCTCCTGCTGTGCAGACTTCGGACAAGGTTCTGGAAACATTATCCTGGACGATGTTGATTGCAACGGGACAGAGTCAAACATCGCCGACTGTTCACATAGACGTTACGGGATCCACAACTGCGGACATGGCGAGGATGCTGGGGTAACTTGTGCGCGAAAAGGTTTGAAAGTGTTTGATTTGACCATTTTATACGCCAACTGTAACCTAAACACACAAGAGTCCCAGGCGGCACGACACTCAGGTCTTGCAAAATCTCTGTAGTGCCCATAGAGAAAACATCAATTACACACAGTTTTGGCCCTTGGAGCCTGATATCCCATTGCCCAATAGCTGATTTTGCTAAGTTAATTTAAATTCTAGTATCATTTTTTTTTGCAAAAGAAAGGCAATCTAGCCATAATGTTTCTCGCCCATTTATATTAACATTTGACCTCATTTGACCTTTGACCTACTAAAGTGACCTTTCACCCATATTTTACGTTGAGATCCATTTACATGTACGGCATCTACCATCCAAGCTAGTAAAAAAAAATAGGCTGATACCAACCGCAGAATAAAATTGCAGGTATATTCTATTATTTGACCTTTGACCTACATATGTGACCATTGACCCCCAAATTACATTGAGGTCTCTGTTTTGCATCTACCACCCAAGTTTGGTTCAAACGGGCTTGTGGTTAAACAGTTACTTGGTTTGGACCTTCTGGGCCCCCCGGGGGGGGGGACCAGGTTTACCATTTCAGGAACCCTCTATCCCCTCCCCTAAGGATCATTTCCCCTAATTTTGGTCTAAATCCACTAATATGCATCTTTTCATCTTACCACACCTAAATTCAAATCATCAGTGTCCGGAAAAAAACAATGAAAATTGCAAAAACACTTTTGACAGACGAATGAAAACATAAATAAATAAAAACTACAATAGTATCAGAATGTTTGGCCGCTGGATTGCACCCATACGTTTTGTGATTTTAATTATATTTTGCCTGTGTTTTTAAGGGCAGATAATCTCATTTGCAACCCTCCCGCAGCACATGAAAACATCACCCTTGTTCTTAGCTATTTATGAGAGGCGTGTCTGTTAAATCTGAATATCTGCATGTTCCAGGCACACTGAATTGAGGCACCTCAGTAGCATTATTGCAGTATTATCTATTAGTCTAAGAATGCTAATCTGCATAAGACTAATGCATAAAATTGATCGTGTTCGTGAATGAATATGGTACACATTTGTACGTTATAGATAAATTTCCCACATCCTACAATCATGATAAAACACCCGTGGACTGTAAGAATGTGAAAGTAGAGTAGGATTTTGTCTATCGGAGACAATAATTCAATTCAAAATCTAACGGTCACGGTAATTCCACTAAAACTGAGATCCTAGCTTTTGTACTTTGCTAAAAGTTCTAGAGATGGAAGCTTCCACATACCATATTTACATAGTGTTAGTTTGTAGGCATGCAAATGAAACGCCATTGAAGGGGTATTTTTTCACCTTAAAATGCTCAACTATCAGATAATATATGGACTTTGTCCTCCGGGGTCTTATCCCAGACTGTTCTGAGGAAGGCTCTTGGATATTAACCTTTAATGAACAGTCCACTATCACGTCCTATCCCACATTTACTGTTCTGACTCTACCTCTGATCATTGCACACACACACACACAAAAACAAATAAGAAATATTCGTGCATTGTTAAAGAGTAAAGATACTGTTACAAATTGTGGAAGCCCCATTTCAAAATTGTTACACTTTGATATGAGTTTCATAATAGTAAATGAATGGACTTGGACTAAAACACAACACTGTCGACAGTTATGCTGTTGCCTGGTTACAAGTAAAATATGCTCAAATCCGGCAATATCGGTACAAGAGTTAAAGCCCCAGATTATAACAACAATGACCACAGTTTAAAAAAAAAACCTGTGAGCTCCATAATCCCCCATGCTCCAAGTGTCTTTGATAAGGTCTAAAAATGAAAACCTGAAGAAATTGTAATACTTCGAAATAATGATTTGGTACATTAAAAAAGTGAAAATCGTAAATTGACCGGATTCACCTGCCCATTTCCTCCCGTAGACTTAATGTGTATAGATCTATGCTACTTTGTACTCGGCCCGAGTAACTAATTGTTTATTCATTCATATCTTGCCAGTGGAAGCATGAATTTCCAAAATTTTGTATTCTAGGGTGTTTATTTGTCCATTCAAACACTACTATGTAGCTCAAATAGCAAAGTTTCACAATTTTTTTAATTTGAAGCACCACAATGTTAGCCCGTGTCCTAGGAACAATAATTTTTTAATACAGTTATAATTATGTGAAACTAGAATCCTCACAGATTAATTTTCATTGTTTACGATTATTAAATGATCTTAATTGTTTTGAAGTGTGATTTCGCAGGGGTTCATTTTCAGACTTCATCTGAGATACTAATGGCAAAGAGAATCACGTAGATCTAATTTCTAAGTCCGGAAACACTGTTTAATGATGCATTTAATTACCTTTCACTAATACTAAAATCAACTTTCCGGATGAATCACAGGCAACGCAAATGATTTTGAAAAAAATAGTAAAGATGAACGACAGTTTTCATGAAATTTATGATAGCTTGATACGCATCTAACGTTTTTTGTATCATTTTGTGCATGATATAGAAATGCCTACTCCAGTTCGGCTCGTAGGAGGGACTAACCATCGTGAAGGCAGAGTTGAAATATATTACAACGGTAGATGGGGGACGATTTGTGATGATTTATGGGACATACGTGACGCCACTGTTATTTGTCGTATGTTGGGGTTCAGTGGGGCGATTAGCCCTGTTTGCTGCGCAGGCTTTACAAGCTACTATCAACGTGGTACTGGAGACATCATTCTGGATAACGTTGAATGTAATGGAACGGAAACGAGCATCATCGATTGCATGCATAATAATGATGGAAACCATAACTGTGAACATAATGAAGACGGACTGGTAGTTATTCTGTAGCGAAGTGGGTAAGGGAAATTCCCCATCCTATCTCTTTTCGTTTATATTACATACACACCAAATGTATTCATATTCGGGGGGGGGATTTGGTGGTTTACCGAACCCGGGTAGCAGTTTGGCTTATCCAGGTTGAAAAAGTGGGGACCTTTCATAATAGGGAACTTTTTATTCTAACAATCATCATTTCCTTATTATTAGTTACAGAGATTGAATGAAATTGGTGATTTAGAATACAAATCATTTTTTTTTCATTTAAATTGGGATTTTTGAAATTTGAATCAATTGTTTGGATTTTTCCCGGTGAGGCACCAAATGTGTTCATACTTCAAATTTGAAATTGCCTGTAGGAATCTTTTAGTCCATCAATCATTGTATTCTTTTAATGAAATTGCTGTTTTAGAAAAAAAATAAATCGCAATTTGTTAAACATTTAAATCCCTTTTTGGGGGGGAGGGGGGATGGGGTTCCCCGAGAGGCACCAAACATTTCAAATTCAAAATTTCCTACAAAAACTGTTATTCCGTCAATCATAATTTCATTTCTTGCCTGCACCTTACGATTTCAGACATAACACATTTCAAAAAGATGTAATTTTAAGCTTTTTATGTAATGTTTCATTGATTTTGAATAAATTTGCAGAATTAATGATTTTCAAAATTCTGTGTAAAAGTTTTGAAGCCCTGACCAGGCACCATCACATAAAACAGAATCAAAATCTGCCTAGAAATAAGAAAAAAGTGTAATATTTAGTGATTTTGAATAAATTTGCATAAATTAGCAGAATTAATGAAATTCCACATTCTGTGCTGTAGTCTGGAAGCCCCTACCAAGCCCTATCAAATAAAATAAACAGACACAAAATTTGTCTAGAAATAAAGGAAATGGCGTTTTTAGTGATTTAGAATAGATTTGCATAAATTAGCATAATTGATAATCTCCAAATTCTGTGTTGCAGTTAGGAAGCCCCTACTAAGCCCTCTCAGACAATATATTCAACCATAACCAACGCTAGGTTAGGTTTTTGATGTTTGCTTCACTTCATGTTGTCGGAATGTTACCCAGGGCTCTCCCTAAAAGCTTTTCTTTCAGATGGCCAAACTTATACATCAAATGGACTTCTACCATAGACTTGTGTGTTGTAAAATATAATTCTTGTACTGCCAATGCAAGATTTCTGGTGGCCATTGGCACCCAGGCCACTGTTAAAGTCGAGGCCTGCTGAATGACCTTTGACCTTGAATGTGTGACGTAAAATTCTACCCGAATGTTACTTCATATCCCTAATGTGCAGGTTCCAAGGTACAAGGACTTTAAAACTTGGTTAAGTTTGTATTGTTGACGCTGCCGCCGCCATCGAAAACGTGGCGCCAGTATCTCGCTTTTGCTATGCGTAGCAGGCGAGACGATAACAATGGGGCCTTCAAAAAAAAGTGTTTTTTTTTTAAATTTTACATTATACATTTAAATACAGCACATCACAAACATTTTTCTTAAGCCAAGACTTTGGAAGGGAAGCGTATATAATAGCGATAAACATGGACAAAAGTCATGTTAATTTTCTTTTCTATTTCAAATTTCACTGAACATTAGGAAGGGATACATGTGCAGTATGAAGTGGTATCAATTGAATCATGACAGTATTAATGAATTCTGCTGTGTCCTTTAAAGCTTAATTGTCCAAATTTACCATGATTTTCATTCGAAAATCATTTTTAAAGCGTAATCACTTTGTCATAATACACAAATCTATGGGAGTGATTCAATTAAGTATTTTTTTAATCGGGGTGATTTAAATCGCGATTTCATGGCGATGAAATCGTGCCAACCCGGTTTTGGACGAAGCTTTCATATAATTTTGAATTTAGAGTAATCTAATGATGGCTTGACAATTCGTCGGTGTTCATCCGAACCGTCGTATGTCTATACGACGGTGCGAAACGTGATTTCGAAAAAAAAATTGAGTTTAAATCTAACCATATATTACCACTGCTCATGCAAAGCTATTACGGATATTCATTCCTGGAAAAATGTATGACAGGAAGGCCAAGGATCTTCTAAAAAGCAGTGTCTTTATTTTCACTCAAAATAAAGAATTTGGGGAGAAATCTCAAAAGAGCTAGACGCATGTATTTTCGGTTTCATTGCTCATGATTTCCCCTGTACAAAAATTCCATAGCCACTTCTTCACTCCTAACCGCAATTTGGATGCGCGCGGTCAAGCAAACTGTCGTATGTCTTATTTACACGCAAAGTCAATGCGGACACATACGACAGTTTGCTGACCGCGCGTATCATACGCGAGGTCAAACAAACCGCCGTATGTCTACGCGCTGTACACTATTTCAATGGGAAAAGCGCATTTTTGACAAAATTAATATGTCCTTGCATTAAAAACCCGTCAATATCTTGAAAATTAAAAGGTTTTATATCAAGGTCCTTTCTCCAGATATTGAATGGGACCTATACTTTCATTTTCTGTAAAAAAAAAAAAACCTCAAAATCGTTATTTTTACCCCAGATGGACATATACGACGGTTTGGATGATCGTCGTCAAACTGTCCAACTGCACGAGTGTAAGATTTTGATCTTGTAAGTTTTGATCAGCATTTATTTAGTTTTCACTAGATGATACACAAATCAGGTCTGGCAGTCAGACTAGTTTTACGGCTGCGTAAATTAAAATTCAGTGAGCGATGTTACATTTGTGCATTCTTGTTTGAACTTTATTCGTGTGTGTGTGTGTTTTTTTTACGAAACCTGTTTTTCACCCCAAGGTTTTTGTGCGAGGTGAGTCAATAATTTAATTTCGGGGTGTGCAAATCATTAACACCTATTTGTCATAACTACATTAGTTCTTATCACTGCTACTTGAGGTGCTTTACTAATAAAAAAAATATATGCTTGTGTTATTAAATGCCTGTATTACTTGTACACTCTCAAGTGAGCTGATCAAGTGAAAGCCAACTAATCCATTCTTATGATGAATATTTATACGTCAGTACTTCACCTCTCACACAGTGATGAGGTAGGAAAGTCAGCTTTCGTGAACGCAGGTTGATATTGAAAATTATATCAAATAGCAGCATACGATGGGTGGGCCTTGCAATTGTATTGCTGCCGGACGTGATTGATTTATCATCTAGTGAAAACAGAACGCATACTAATCAAAGCTTATCAAGTGAGAAACCCACGCCTGTGAGGTTAAGCCAATACTGAGCCTCGGCTAAGTGCACACAAGTGCAGAATCCACCAACTTCAAAAGTCAGTTGATAATAATTACAACCTGCATCTTGAATGGAACCAAAAAAAAACCTGTCAGGAAATGCATCACGAACACATGAAAGGTTGCACTTAAAATTTACCTTAATTCTGATTAAAATCTGATTAAACTTGCTTTTAGTTATGTGGCCTTTACATGTTTTACCTTTGACATTTAGAAATTATGATCAGATTATTATGTTTTTTATAGTTTCCATCAAAATATCAAACCAATCCAATTTCATAGTATCGTAGCAAACACTAAGTTTTTAGCAAAACTGTCAAGATAAAAATCAATATGCTGGAAATGGTCAAATCATATGTTTTAAATCTTTTGATAGCTGTGCCATTTGAAGTTCGTCTGGCAGGAGGTCATAATCAGAGTGCAGGAAGAGTCGAAGTTTACTACCGCGACACATGGGGAACGATTTGTGATTATAGATTCGACTTATCCGATGCCGATGTAATTTGTAGAATGCTGGGATTTGATGGAGCACTTGTTGTGCGTTGCTGTGCATCATTTGGTCAAGGAACTGGAGATGTCGTCTTGAGTAATGTCCAATGTACTGGCACTGAAACGAACATAGCTGACTGCACGTACGATGACTTGGAAACAGATATAAATTGCGGACACGATCGGGACGTAGGTGTTATTTGCAAAGACAAAGGTAAGACAAGGGTTGCTGGAATAATGACCCAGCCCAACTAAAGAAAACGAACTTAAGCAATTAAGTTATTTTTACTTTTCCCATAAGTCCTATTTAACAGTACATTATCCATTGCCATAAAGGCAGATTGCAACTCTAGGAACGTACAACAACTGACAGCAGCTAGCCACTTGGCATTAGAGAGATATACCTGGCGAGCCATCGTGAAACCCAAGCCATCACATAGCTTGCTGACGTGTACGGTTTAGGTCAAGGCATTCATTGCCTTTGAAACGAATGTAAAGAAATCTATACTCCCTATTTCAATTGCTGATCGATGAAAGAGTCTTTTTGAATGGTCTGTTGGATTTATAAGCATCTTTTGGAACAAGCCAAAGCAGGAATTTCTATTTGAAAGAATATGATTTTACAAATAAAGAAGATCTGATTTATCTTGGAATGAACAATTGTATATTCAGTACCAAACTAAAGAGTCCAAATCGTAGTAATATGTTTGGGATGAACATATGTTTCCAGTATAGTTGTTATGCCACCCCCCCCCCCAACGAAAAGCCATGTTTTCTCAAACATTCTTAATTTTTAAGACAAATAATCGTGTATTTTTTTTGGGGGGGGGTAAGGAGTTATAAGGCACGTAAATCACCAGTTTACTGTTTGTCTTTGATAGAAGAAAACCCATTTAAATTTGAAAAATATCTGTTATAAGGCAGCCATTGGACATCCAGACTTGGACACCAAAACTGACAATAAAGCCAATACGGCGCTAGAAGAAATTTAGCAGCCCTGACCTTACAGGACCCTTCAACGGGCAAAGTATGTAGACGTGCCTTAGGAGAATGGTGTCCGCTATCGGCCGTTTTATGTTGTTTCCTTAAACAAGGTGATTTTCATGCAGATCTCACTAGCCTGGAGACTAGTTGGCGATCAGTTAGCAACTCGGGTCTCCGTGACGTCTCCTCGAGACCGGACGAATCGCCAGGGAGTCGCGGCACAATTTAACATGTTCGATATCTATTTAGGGAATTCTTTCAGTCTCCAGCAGGTCTGTGAGACGTGTACACGACCTTTACGCACAGTGGGGCAGAATGGTTCTGAAGCCCCCAAAAATTCCTATTCCCTGAATTTTATTCAAATTCATTCTTAAATGACGGATCAAAGGTAATCGGATCTATAGAATGAAAGGGAAATAATTTCAAACACCTATGACGTCATGAAAATATCGATTCCTGACTATCTGCCAAACTTCAATGAGGAATTACCTATTTCTCATGTCCTCATATTGCTTAAATTATGGTTCTGAGGGTATTAAAGTACATAGAATTCAATAAAAATATTTTCAAACACCCTATGAATTCATTTATTTTTAATTTGTCACATTTTCATTGAGAACTTCGGGTTCAATTCAGATTTCTACAATGTGCAGTTTGGCCACAACGGGCACATTTCTTTCGTGTTTAAAATGTGTGGATGACTTCGAGGACCCACGACATAGGCAAAATTGTCAAACTGTGATATTTGAGCTACATAATGTTGAAATGGACAAATAAACATAATGTTATGCTGCCACTGGCAAGATATGCATGGATAAACAATTTCCACTCGAGTGGAGGAAACAATAGCCTAGATCTACACACAGTAAATCTATGGGGAAATGGGCAGGTGAATCCGGTCAATTTGAGTGCTCGTAGATTTTTCACTTATTTAAAGCACTAAATCATCATTTTCAAATACAATTTTTTTTTCAGGGCTTCATTTTTACACCTTATCAAAGACACTTAGAGCATAGAGGATAATGTAGCTCACAGTTTTTTAAACTGTGGTCAATGTTAGCCTGCGGTTTTGAATACAAGATCTGTGCAAATTGGCGAACGAAGCCAAAGGCTAAAGCAAACCAATTTCTGATTAGCTGCTAAAATCCAATGAGAGAGCCTAGGGATATTCAGACCCGAAGAAACCAATCGAAATGTTTTCGAATAGTGTTGCACGACTATGTCGCCAAAAGTCAGAGTCGTGACTATCGTTGAGGAGTCGCGACTCCGACTTTAGAAATACAGGAATCGACTCCATGTAATCACATATTTATATCATATAAACCAGTGCAAACATCAATGACAATATGTGGAACTATGACAGAAATGCAATTTTTGAATGATCATGATCACAGTTGAAACAACGTAAGTTCAAAAATATACTGAACAGTCATTGTGTAGGCTGTAGTGTGCCTTTTTTACCTATTGATCATGGCAAAATAATTGAATGCTGAGAGTCGGCAAATAGTCGGAGTCGCGACTTTTGATTAGCGACTAGTCGACTCCCAAAAATCCTGGAGTCGCGTAACACTATTTTCGAACATCCATGATCTCATTACTGACGACATCAAAATACCGAATTTCTGATTGGCTGCCCAATTCAAACAAGAAATAATATATAATTCATTTAACAATGATTTCCCTACTTTAGAAAATTGATAATTCAATGTCATATGCTTTGTACACCAAAAGCAAGCAATGTTAAAGCTCAGACATATGGTGTGTAACTGACTTCAAAGGGGTGCAAACGTGCATCACAAATGCCCAGTGTAAGCTTGTCGACGAAATTTACAAAACGCTTTGAAAAATGTTTTTCAGCAACTGAAAGCAGTCCTGTAAAATACCTCTTATCATCATTTATGGGACCTTGTCGTGTCAGAACCACTGATCGATCTGGGTTTTCGAAGGGTGATCAGAACAATGTCTCGCGCCCCCACGCGCTGTATACAAGTTTATAACACGGTGACGACGCTGTATTAAAAATGTTGCAAATGAGTCTGCTGTGGAAACTGAGCAAAAAGGAAGTGGTTGAGATTTGCTGAGCTCACGTATTTTTAACGCATTAACGCAATCATTCCAATTTAAAAATAGAATTACAACAAAATGTAAGCAGTCTCATTAAAGACTACTCCTTTAACTGTTTGTAATAAATGGTGATTAAGACAGAGGCATTGTTGAATTCACACCATTATTCTTTAAAGTGATAGGCTAACATTGTGGAGCTTCAATTTAAAAAAAATTGTCAAAATTTGATATCTGAGCTACAAAGTAGTGTTCAAATGGACAAATAAACACCCTAGAATACAAAATTTGGAAAATTACACTGCCAATGGCAAGTTATACATGAATAAACAATTAAACTCGGGGCGAGTTTTATTAACCTACGTGTACACACAGTAAGTCTATAGGAGGAAATGGGCAAGTAAATCTGGTCAACTTACGATTTTCACTTTTTTAAAGCACTAAATAATCATTATGAAATACAATTTTTTCAGGGCTTCATTTCTAGACCTCATCAAAGACACTGGTAGCATGGGGAATCATGCGGCTCAGATTTTTTTAACTTTGGTAAATGTTAGCCAATACCTTTAATACAACATGTCATTTCATTATCGAAAGACTAGAAACGTAATGCACACTTTAAAATTACACATACCACGTGAACTTTCAGGTACACCAATTGATGTCCGTCTGGTTGGTGGAAGAAACGAGCACGAAGGTCGAGTTGAAATAAACTACCACGGCTCCTGGGGAACAGTATGTGATGATTGGTGGGACATCGACGATGCCGATGTTGTGTGTCGGATGTTGGGCTACGATGGAGCGACGGATGCGAGTTGCTGCGCTCGGTATGGTCAGGGTTCTGGAATCATTCTGTTGGACAATGTTCGCTGTACTGGAACAGAAAACAACATCTTAGAGTGTCCGCAATACGGTTATGGATTACACAATTGTGGGCATAATGATGATGCTGGTGTAACGTGTAAAGACAGAGGTGCGACTAATTTTTTTTCTAGATCTTCCGTTTTAAGGCGGTAAAAATGTTACCCCGCTGCGCGCTAATGTTAATCTGTGCAAAATCGAATAATTAAACTGAAGACATCGAAGACACCAAAAAAAATAGCTAGTGTGCTCAAGTAAAATTCAAAGCATGCAATATTCTGTATTTTTACCTTTACATTATGGTGCAGTATAGCTAGAAAAAAAGGGATGCAAAAAACAGTCATAGCAAACACTTAAAACGGCGATATTCTACATTTCCTTCCCTGTGACGAATTATTCTCTTTCGATTTTGGGGTAACGGTCAGTTCGTAGAAAAGTTATCATTCTCAACACCGAAATAAGGATAACAAAATTCAAAGAAAATATACACAGAACAATTGTCATTATCCCCTCAGGATAAATTCAGCGTGTAAAGAGTTAAAGGAAGATGTATCCGGCAACTAAAGGAATAGGTCAAGATTTTCTTTGAAATTCAAAGCATGCAATATTCGATATTCTTGCCTTTACATTATGGTGCAGTATAGCCAGGGATGGGATGTTGGGCAAAAGGCAGTCATACCAAACACTTAAAACGGCGAATTTTTAGTACATTTCTTTCTCTGTGACGAATTCTTCTTCAATTTGGGGTTAACGGTCAGTTCTTGCCAAAAAATAAGTTCGCACGTGCGCTACCCTTGAACTGACCTGACGTGACTGATACATGCCGCCCAACGCGTGTTAAACGCGCTGTATTAATCTTTGCACTTTTTGAATCATTAAGCTCCTCCCCAGCTGTAGCTGTTTCAGTTTTCTTGTCCTTCTAGGACAATTACCCAAAGACGTGAAATTAGTAACAATTTACAAGTTGACAGGGCCTTGTTGAGGGTAAATGTATTTAGGCTTTCTTTATCACCATGTAATTCTCACGATTCTTGCAGTGTCAATTTTGTTCTTAACTTATTCCTGTTAGTTGCCGGCTACGTCTTAATACCCTTTGTTATAATTTACATTATTAGTGAACGTTTAGGGAAAATATTCCGCATAAAAGGCTACTGGAAGATTTAACGACTTTGCTTTATGGAGGCATACCTAAAATTACTCCATGGACATTCATGGTAATTCTGAGTTTTGGTTGGATGCTTTAACAGATACACAACTTTCGATCCGGCTTGCTGGAGGCTACAACAAAAGTGAGGGTAGAGTGGAAGTTTACCACCAGGGCTCTTGGGGGTTGGTTTGTGGCGATTCATGGGACGATAATGATGCCATTGTTGTTTGTCGAATGCTGGGATATGATGGTGAAGCGCGTTCCTCTTCCTATGCATCCTTCGGACAAGGCTCCGGCGATATAATCCTGGCCGACGTTATGTGTAACGGCACAGAACCGAATATCGGAGAATGTGGGTACAGCACCCCCGTTAGCCGTACCTGTAGTCACAACGAAGATGCCAGCGTTACTTGTTCAGGTCAAGGTAAACTGAAATCGCAATAGCTTTAAACATTTTACAGTTATCGATAATTTTGTTCTATACGCCATCAATATCACCAGAATTATCATTTACATGTAAAATGTGAACTTTTATTTATATTTCTTCCTCTTACAAAGCAGTGAAGCAGAAAAGTATTGCCGTAGAAACGTTTACGCTAAATTTTCAAAATTATTCCATGTAATTGTCAGCTGCTTCGTTTCGTTGAAAAATGTATAAGTTTTTATGCAGAAAACGATCATTTTTACTGCGTCTGACAGACTTATTCATTAATAAGAAGTAGTTGAAGTAAGATTTGATGATCATGTTACTCATAGTATTAAAGTTCGCTACTTAAAATTAGTTTAGCATAAATGAAGCAGTCGGTAGTCATATACCCCTTCCAAAAAAGATTTTATCATTCACAATAAAACGTTAATTATATTAACTTTGTATAGGGAAGCTCATTTTAATTACATAAGAGGATCGACCAGTGGTCACCTATTAGCTTTCGATTGAGTGGGCGTGGTCGTCTTCCACGTTGACCACTGATGCATAATGACGTGACGTTGCTTGTCTTCCATTTTCCAAAACAATACGATTTTTTATTGTTACATCAGGTAGAAAATAATAAGATCTTTTATTTTTATATATCCGGTATGTGGACTGTGATGCGGATAATTTGTAATCACAGCTCTTGCCAGCACTGCGCATGCGTCAGGTTGTCTCATACGTCCACTGCCCGAGAGGACAACGCTAGATTGGGCAATTTGTAGTTGTCCTCTTAGGCAGTGGACGTATGAGACAACCTGACGCATGCGCAGTGCTGGCAAGAGCTCTGATTGCGAATTCTCCGCATCACAGTCCACATACCTGATATACAAAAATAAAAGATCTTATAATTTTCTACAAAGGATGACATGCGAATTCACCTGATGGATAGGCATTGTTGGTCGACTTCAACGACGTCCATGTCCACTCAATCGAACGCTCCTTATTATAGGGACAAAACATATGCTTTAAAGGAAAAGGCTCACGAGAAACAAATTTGACTGACGCATGTGCCTCTCTCTTGGCCGCCGTTATATATCCAATATTTCACACATCACCATACATTCCACCTGTTCCTCGTATCTCTTGTAACTTGAAACTAATTTCTTTTAAATTTATTAATTTAATTCACGCTTCAGAGGCAGTATGTCACTAACAATCAATTAATTTAAAAAAATGGCTATATGCAATTATTTTGGTGGGCATAAAAGCGTCCCCTGCAAATAATATTGATATGTAAATGAAGTCTCAATGTGATTGCGAGCTTTGTATCATTTCATGCCTGATGTCCAAGTCCTTTCGTTAAATTTGAGGAGGTTGGGGTGGTTATCAGATAGGATAACAGTCAGACAAAACCCTTGATCAGAATCTGTCCAGGTGACTTGTATATCATTCACAATTTACCCTGTCTGAAAATCGCACACAATTCCTGACGACTTTCGATCTCTGACATTATAAAGACAAGATTTAATCAGGTTCTCGTTCTATTAGAGTACCCAGGGACCTAAATATGATTCCAATCCAATCAAAAGATTGTAAGCTACTGTTTTAAAAGTGTTATCAAACACTAATAAACTCGAGACGAGATTGGAAAGGAAGAGAACGAAAGGGTTGGGAAGTTATCGAAATGGGCCAGAAACGAGAAATACGCAATACATGCAAGGAACAAGGTAAGAAGTAAGAAAGGCAAAGAGGGGGCGGAGTGGAAGGAGAAGTTTGAAACGGTGACTAGAAATGACAGGGATAAAGCAGAATGGAGAACGGGAAAGAAGAGAGCAGTTCAAAATAAGCATGTCAGGAGGTGCGGAGGTTACATGAAGTGGAGGAGAAAGATAGGCATAGGATACTGAATAAATTACGTAAAGCGTGGATATGAAAAAATAAAGCTTGGGATGGAGGGTTGAAAGTGAATAGGATTTAGAGGGTAGGAGCAGGATGAGAAGGAAAAGGAATGAGATGGAAGTGACATTTTGAAGGCATCGGGGATTAAGAGGAAAACAGATCATAGGGGCGTGGATAAAGGAAAGAGGGAAGGGTAGTGAAATAGAAATGCTCGGGGTCATTGAAAGGAGGAAAGCGAACAAGGCATGGGAGTGAAAATAAGCATTTTATTACTAACATTTTCGTAACTAGGAAGCAAACCTTCCTTTCTTATTTTATTACATTGTTTGATACTTTGCCTTAGTTGTTTTGCTATACCATTATAGACTCAACAAAAGAAAATTAATACCCCCCCCCCGAAAAAAACCTTTCTACAAATTAAACTTAAAAAAAAACTATTACCCGTGGTGATTTGTTTTATTTTAATACATTTGTATTTTGGTTTCATTGTAGAACCACTACTTCAAGTTCGTTTGGTTGGAGGAAATAACGAGCTCGAGGGACGAGTTGAAGTATACTACAAAGGTGCGTGGGGGACAGTATGTGACGATCAATGGGATGATAATGATGCCGTGTGTAGGATGTGGCTATCACGAGCGATAACATCACACCTGTTGTGCATAATTTCGCGAAGGTACTGAGATAATTCATCCGGACAATCCTTCGCGTGCTAACGGAACAGAAACAACATCGCGAACTTGGACATCCATGAATATATGGTTCAACAATGTAAGACATCGGAAGACCCGCGAGTTCACTTCGTGCATGGCAAGAGTAATTGATGTTCGTCAGTCCTGTTTGTTTCCATGTATAATATATAAATAAATGAATATTGATTAAATAAATGAATATCTATGTTAAAAGTTGGCATATAACAATACACAGAAATCATTAAGAATACTATATGAAATCACGAGCCTATGTAGTTCAATGGTAAGTCCCGTCTTCCATGATGGGTTTGGTTATCCAAATCCCATGTTGCTGGGAACACGAAATTCCTGCCTTCTTTCCTGTGAAAGTAAATAACAGTAATTGGTGTATTCCTCAACTGGCTGATATACTCTAGTAATCAATAAAAACTATGCAAGGCTTCTCTGTAAAAATCTTTAGTCAACGTTCACTCATTCTGAAAACAAACAATGTCAATAGCACTAGTAGCATGGAAAACGTGCTGTGTGGCTCTTATGGGGCTTATTATTTATCCGTACCCGGCAAAGAATAATATAGCTCCTAGTTTATGCTTATTCTCCTTAAGTAACTAAAATTACAGATCAAATCCTCCAGGTGGAGCATCCACATCTGCTAGTGGACACAGCTGATATTATTTTCAACTCATTTTTCTTGAGGCATTTTTCAAGTGTTCCAATGATGTCACTAACCTTTAAGTACAGTATTGCGAGATACAACCTCCAGACTATAATTATGCGTCCGTTGTTGTGCAGTGGGATTGCCTCGGCGTTGGGTAGGCCAAGCCTTTGGTTCAGAAAGAGATGTCTGGTGGGTTTTTGAAGCGTCTGAATTTTGCTCAGACGGATCCTTCATTACGTCTTGCCAAGATAGAGAGAAAGACACGGCCTGTTTACCAATACGTTCTTATTGCTATAATCACAGTTGAAAAAATATTCTAGATCTACTTCAGGTGTGAATCACAATCGTCAGTATAATAAAAAAAGGTAAAAGAAACGACACACCTGCGCATTGGATATTATGACAAGGCTGATGAGAACGTAGCAACAAGCTGTGGAATAATTTTCACGACTTAAAGTTTAAAAAACAGAGAAGTTATAAGGTATCGACCATTAATATCCCATATACAAAACAGTTCTGCTTGGGGAGGAAAAACATAACTTGTATTTTGACAATGGCATTAGGAAATCATTCCATCCTCAAAAAGGAATTCAACAGTCGATCTCCCGAAACAAAGATAACAATGGAAACATTGCTTTGATGATTTCCAGCACAATTTTTACAGTCGTTGCAATTAAACCAGTTATTGTTAAGTCGATATTTGTCGAATTTCAAACTTTCAGATTTTCGAGCGGGGCATTCTTTGAAGACGTTTATGTCCATGATGAATAAGAAACAATAATGAGACGGTGTTTAATATTGAATTCATCATATGGGGCATTCCATAAAGCTCGGACGTACATTCGGACACATTTAAGAGCCTTATCTCCTTTGATTTAATAACAATGGTTTTAATGTTCTAGTTTATCATAACATGTGACTTGGGTCATCATTACATCATGACAAGACCAGGCTATAATATGAAGAATAGAAAATATGAGCAAAAATGTGAGGGGTCGGACGTATATCAGACAAAAACAGGTTCTTACGCTTTTAGAGTTCATGTCAAAATCTATGTGATTCGTGTGAAGCAGGTACACTGAAATATTAATATGGGCTGGCGGGCTGCTAGCTAAAGAATGAATCTTGAGGGAATTGCAGTAAAAAAAATTGGCAGGCATTACTTTGTTTCAGTTACAGGTTGATCTTTTGGGGATCGGACGTACATGTTGAAGGGGTCGGACGTACGTTGTGCAAAATATTTGCACACTGTTCGTCCGACCCCCTTTGAAGAGCAGTTACACAAAACATACAAATGGTACATGTTTGGTTAGTTGTCTTTCAAATACATGAGATTTAACAAGTCAGTCTGTTGCACGTTAAGAGTTATACTTGACTTAAGTTGAGACCTATTCAGACAGTGTACGTCCGACCCCCACAGTGTTTTTTGTTAGTATTCAAGCTATAAGTAATATTTGACTCATGAAATGACTAATCTAACTTGGAATTTGATAATTTCACACAAAAAGCTTCTTTATGGATTACCTAAATTGAAGAGTGTAAATAAGAAATACTGTCACAAAATACTACTTTTGAGAAACAAAGGCCCAAAGGTTTCATATTTGTCTACAGATCACAATTGTTTGAGTTGTACATCCAAACGTAGTGAAGTTAATTGACACATTTAAAGATGAGTATATGACAAAAACAAACATTGTCACACTTGTTGATTTCCAATAATCAATAATCAATATTGTGGACTTCAGTACTTCTTTTTCAAAAATTACGGACTTTGGTACAAGAGACAAAATTTAGTTAAAATGTTGAATAAAACTGTCTTATTGCCAAAATAACCACCCTGCCACTACCTTCCCGCCCACCTGCCACCCACATTTGTGATCCAACTAACCACCCTTGACCCTTCTACCCTCTGCATATCCACCGCCACAGTTCATACACCAAGCCACCCCACCTGGCTTAAATCGACATGCCTAATTGTAGATTTTTACTGACATTTCAAGTCATTGTTACCATAACCATGCAGTCATCACCACCACTATATGTACCTTTCACCACCCACATGCCCAAAACTAACCCATCGGACCCTCCCACCCAGCCCACCCTCCCACCCAGCACATCCTCCCACCCATGGCACCCTCCCACCCAGCGAACCTTCCAACTCAGCGCACCCTCCTACCCAGCGCATCATCCCACCCAGCGCACCCTCCCACTCACCGCACCCTCCCACCCAGCGCACCCTCCCACCCAGCGCACCCTCCTACCCAGCGCACCCTCCCACCCAGCGCACCTTCCCACCTAGCACATCCTCCCACCCAGCACATCCTCCCACCCACCACACTATTTACACATATCCGTGCAGCTGTTCGGCTGCTTCTGGACTTCAGTACTTCTTCAACAATGGTGGACTTCAATACTTCTATCATGAAAAATCCCCATTTTTATAAAAAAATTAAGGTGTCATGTTAAGAGTAGTTGGAATTGATTTTTTTTTAACTGATACTTGGATATGTTTTTACGTGGTATGAAAATACATTTAATGCAACGAACTCATTTTTGTCAAAATGTGACTTAAGTACTTCTTATTCTAAACTCTTCAAATGTTCTCGTTACAAAAGTGGCAAAGACACATTTTTCCTTTGTTTTTCTTTGTTTATTAATTTCTTATGTATTTCTTTGGGGGTTTGTTTGATAATTTTTTTTATTCTTTTTGTAAAGAAAATTATTGCAAGTCATTATGCAATCATAGTTGGCTAAAAATTAAGCAATTACTGGCATGAAAATTAAAAAAAATAATCAGCATTTTGTGAATTTCATGGCAGAAGACAATTCCCATTGAATTTGTACACAAATCAAATTTCTTATGTATTTCTTTGTTATGGGGGTTTTAAAGTAGAATTTAATAACACACCATTATGCAACCATGGTTAGCACAAAATTACTCAATTACGATGATAAGACTGTGAAAAATAATCAGCATTTTGTGAATTTCATGAAGGAACACAATCTCCTTTGACTTTGTACACAAATCACACAAAAATGGCCTTTTGGGGACGACATTGTTGTACAAAAATCCACATTACGTCACGATGATAAGCCTATTTCTTGCAAATTTCTCAAAAGTTATACAAGACTTCAACGTAAATGGTCACAAAATTGTGCCATGATATCACCGTGCATTTCAAAGTAATTGCGCAAAATGTCGGGGAAGAAGGGCTATTTTGGCCCCCAGTTTTCTAAGGGTTAAAAGAACAAAAATAAGTCATTGCTAATTTGGTTTGAAATTGAAATTTGTATTTAATTTTGAAAGATATGCATGTGACAATGATAATGTGATACTTAAATTTTGCAAAAAGCATTCAAGAAGTACAGGAAAATATTATAAAAACAAGTCTGAAAGGGGTCGGACGTACAGGGAGTACGTCCGACCCTGCCTTTAACATGAAATATCTAGGACTTAGCTGTGCAGCTTCTTTGGTTATTATATTAAACACATCAAGCATGTTGCATCTAACTTAGGAAAAAATTATCTGCTGCTGTTTTTGTTTAAATAAAAAGTGTACCTAAAAAGGGGTTGGACGTACATTTGCAAGTGCCTATTTTTATTCATTTGCTTAAAAAAAAACATGAATCTATAAAAAAAAAATCTGTCTTTCAAAAATCCTTACATAAATACAACTTGAACACTAGCAAACTTTAATTTTTTCAAAGCTTTAATTTAGTATAAAGTTTGGCTCAAACTTGAACTTTGTAAATTTGACAAAATTGTCTCTGGTTACCATGGCAACTTCAATGCCTTGCCACAATGCAACGATGCATTATATGAAATTATTATTTTTTTTTTTCAGATTCATACATTTCAGTGTTTTAGCTTTCAAATGATACCATATTTGTTATGTTGATAGGATTTTGAAATTTTGACCAAAAGGTTTACTAATTTACGAAAATGTCCCTATAGGAATTCATCTTATACGTTCAGCACGCAATTACAAGAAATTGACCCACAGGATAGTCGTCATACAAATTAAGGTGAATTTCTTTGGTCATTACCACTAGATTACACACAACCTCTCATTCGTTTGGCGGGAGGGGATAACCTGCGTGAAGGTAGGGTTGAAGTTTTCTACCGAGGTGCATGGGGGACGGTGTGTGATGATTCATGGGACGAGAACGATGCCATTGTTGTGTGTCGGATGCTGGGCTTCGATCAACCGGCAGTGGCCTATTCATTTGCTGCTTTTGGACAAGGTACTGGAGAAATAATATTGGATAACGTCGCATGCAATGGAACAGAATCGAATATTTTCGACTGTACACACAATGGATATGAGTTCCACAATTGCCTGCACAGGGAAGATGCAGGGGTTCTTTGTTCGGGACGAGGTAAGATAACTATATTCATACATAATTATAAAAATGTAACCCGAATATTAAACATGTGACACTACAGGTTATGATGAATGAAATTCAAGAGTATATATTGTGGTCTAGTATCGCAGATATGTATGTCTTTCTTGCAGGTTGTGTAACGCGTTTGTTCAAAGACACTATGCTTCAAGGTTGAAATGGTGTAAAATTGTGATATCCGAACGACATTAAAGTGCTTTAATAGACAGATAAGCATCCTCGAATACAAGTCTTTATCCGTCACTGGCAATATATGTATGAATAAAAATCACATGTTACTTATGCATTCGATGTATTGTAATCCAACAGTATGAAGAAATGGACATGGCAAAACTTGGTTCTCATCGATTTTCACTCTTTTAAAACACCAAGTGGGCGTTTTTTGAATACAATATTTTTAGGGTTTCGTTTTTAATCTTTATAAAAACGAAAACATTTATAGCATATACAATTTTGAGCCTCAGATTTTTAGAATCTTAATCATTGATGATTTTTGCCTTTAAGGACACTTAACATTTAAATGTAAATACATTTAAATTTAGTAAGGCCTAGAACAGCTGTTTCATTATTTCGTGCTGTTCAACATAATGAGAGTAATTCAAACTGTATGTGAAGTTATAGTAGTTCATAACAAGACCAAAATTTAGTAGCGCATATATTTTCACAACTGACTTCAAAATTTAGTTGTGAGACTGCGAACTGTAAGAATTGGTATCATGACCTTTTTGGAAAAAAAAGCTCTCGGTCAACATACATGAACAAGTACATTGATATACATAGCCATTTACTAACTGCTCAATAAATAGGTAATCCCGGCGGGAAATGACAATGTAAACTTTACCATTATATGGGTTCACTTTGTTTAGAATTAGATGGGAACAGAGAATGACCGAAGATGGTCTGACAGGACGTTTTTGCATTGATACTTTGCTTATTACGTCAGATACTTGATATTTCATGGCGATAGGAGGTTTAGGAGATTTAACTCTTGCAGTGCTAAAGGTGCAAATATGCACCAAACAATACACAAAATGTTCATAGAACTGTAATTTTCTGGCATGTTAAGAGTAAATTATTATAAATGAATGCAATCTCGCATTAATACTAATTCTACTTAATCACCATCTTACTTGATCCTAGTGGTACACATGCCATCTACATCCGCATTACCAGGAATCGGATTTAGAATGTCAATTTTGCGTGATAATATTCGTGTTAATTCATACAACTATGTGCCAGATAAAGTGTTGGAATTTGCTCTTGATAGGTCCACGTCTTGAAGCTCGTTTGGTTGGAGGGAGTTATCCGAATGAAGGCACCGTCGAGATTTACTATCAAGGCATTTGGGGAACGGTGTGTGCGGGTTATTATCGTTATTATTATTATTACTATTATGATTATTGGAACGAAATGGTCGCTAATGTGGTCTGCCGGATGTTGGGCTATGATGGCGCACAGGAAACATTGCACTATTCGGAGTTTGGACCAGGTACTCGACATGCAATATGGAATAGGATCCAATGCAGTGGAACAGAAACGAACATAGCAGACTGCGAACACACGGGACTGGCAATGTCAAACTATTGCGGCTCATCTTATTCTGCTGGTGTGACTTGCAAAGGAGGAGGTGAGGTTTAAAATGTTAATGATATTTCTGTACTTCATACAGTCAAGTTTGATTATATACCAATATTTACCATGTGATTCGTTGTAGAAAAGAACACCACGCCTTTGATAAAATTTTAAGAGAAATGTATTGATACTGCTGATAACTGAGTGAAAGTAGAGTAACTTCTATGTCCAGTGATAAAGCAGGCGTTCAGTAATTTTTGTGGTAAACGACTGCAACAAATATACTGAAAAATAATTCATGAAATGAACTAGTTATTTTTGCATGTGTATTATTCCGAAGGAAGGCTGAAAAATTCATGAGCTGACTGAGAAGTAACCCCAAGGGACTTGCTGCTGTGTAGTCTGTAAACTTCATACGTGATGAAACTCATCACAAAATAGTTAACGCGATGTATAGTTGAAAGGTTTATTTTCCTTTTAAGATATAAACATGATAAAGAAATACAGCTTAGTTGTTTAAAAAACAGGGATAATCTACATTTCTTATCAGCTGTTTTGTGGGAAACCAGATATGCAAATTTGTCGACGGTTCGTTCATATAAAAACAATCTCATCGTCATAGTGCGCAAAGCATTGTGGGTCAAATCAAGATGGCGTCATAGTGAAGAAATCAAGCCAGATCCTGAAATTGGTAAGAAAATTCATTTCCACTACACCGTTATCTTTGAATTTCATAATGCAGCATACCAGTGCGTTCCTAATGTTCTATCCGTCTCGTTTTTTAAGCTGTTAATTGGAGACGATTTCGTTTTGCTATAAATCGCATTCAACATATACCCCAGCCCGAGATATCTCGTACTTAGCCTCCAACGGGTTAAACGGCTTTGAGTAATGAAGTGGCAACCCAAGCCCTTGCGAGCGAAAAACTCTATACCGCCACACTAAGTAGTACGTTTGGGACCCCCTGCTTTGCAGCGATTTCCTTGGGGTTAACTGAAAAGGTGCGGTGCTACAGCAACGAAACTGGTCATTTATTAAATTTAACCCTTTCTGATGTGCTGTTTCTTTTCAGATATATTTTCCTGGTTTTCTGTTAGACATGATTTTACGTTGACATTTATGAAAAATGGTCATTTTGGCAGATTTTCTATGGCAAAGACTTGTCTTCCTAGAAGTACGTAGGTCTGCGTTTTTAAGGCTAAAAATGCATAAAGATCCACACAAATGTGGTTGTCTCTGTTCGGAATACACTTCATTAATTTAAGTTACTAGCAGAGAAACTGGAAAGGAATCTCAGAATAGCATAAAGACACCCTAGAAAGATGACCCCAGTTTGTAAGGGCAAGTCTCTGCCATAAAAAAAAAAATCTGGTAAAAATGACCACTGTCAGAAATCGCAACTGCCAATGTAAAAACTTTTCTTATATGAAAACAAGAAAAGATTTGTAAAAAAAGATAGCAATGCAACTAAAAAAAAATGTAAGATAACGTTGAATTCAATACTAGTTTCATTGATGCAGCCTAACGTCTTTTTCTTAAGAAATTTTCAGCCTTCCTTCATATGTATAGTTACAAATTATCGGCACATGCAAAAAAAAATTGTATGTAATGAAATGATGTACACCATTGCATCTGCCGATATATAGCAATTTACCTACGCTATAGAATAAATATATTGAAGATATTCTACCTTCACCTTCGAGGGGTCACTTTTGAAAGAAAAAATAAAATAAACCTGGTAATTCTTTTCAGGTCGAACACTTCAAAAAGGCTGGAGTTGTTTCTTTCTATTTGTAGAAAGAATACACAAACATGCTCAGATACATACATAATCTACGTGATTATGTATATCCAATGGATATCCATATAATACATGATTGTAAACATAGAGTGATTAAGCAGATGACATTCTCAGAATAATTCAAATCAAGAATTTTCCCGAAAAACATTTAAGTCTGTTTTATATTCTGCCATAGATATCATGCGTCTAGCGTAAATGCAAAAAGTGTCGTTTGGAATAGGTGAGCAATATACGCACGTCAATGTTCAGGCTATTGAAGACAGATACAATCTGAAAAGGGGGTATTTTTTAACGGCGAATGCAATATGTGTTACAGATAAAGATTAATTTACGTGCTGAAGGTAACAATTGTGATGAACTCCAAACCCAAGCTTAAACTCGATCACCCAATAAATTTGCGAATATTTCGGTAATTGCGCAGCTCGACACGCAGGACATGTCAAATCTTTAGGGTAGAGAGAGTTCAAGATATGGCTGGTTCTGGCGATGCTTTTCTACGATATCACTTCTTGTACACGAAGTCTGTGACATTTAATAGACACAATATTTAAAGTGTTTTCGGTCTATTTCTGTGCTTTGTGGTGATTTAAGTAGTAGTTCTTACGTCCCTGTTCATTACTGGCAGATGTTTATGTAACTGTCTTTCTCCCCATTCCTTCAAAGAATTCAGTAATTGACGTCATTATTTGTGGTATTCATTGATATTTATCCATTTTCGTTTATTATTGAAAAGAAAGCCGAACAAAGTGTGTAATCAAAGTGTCGCCTGTAAACGGAATATTCTATAAATGAGCAGGTAAATATACATGTATATTTAAAATTAAGCACAGACAGACAGATAAACACAAGTTAAATAGTTAATTGGACAACTTTTGAATCATACCCTCAGATCCCTGTCGTAATTTCTGTATGAATAATGGAACCTGCTACACACATCTTGGCATCACCGGCTGCTCTTGTCCTGATGGCTTTGCTGGGAACCGATGTCAGACAGGTTTGTACGGAGTTCAGACTCATGTCGTAATGGATTAAAGGGAACCCCCCCCTAAAAAAAAAAAAAAAAAACTTTACTGCCTTGTTCAGTCATTTTGTAGAGCGAATCTTCGCTCTGTTTTGGTGCCGGTGGCTCGCGTTTTTACAACATTCTGAATCTGCCTTACATAATTATCATTGAAATCACTTAGAGTGTTTTTCTTTAACTAGAAGAGAAAGTGTGACCAACTAGTTTAGCGTTTTGATCTTAATATTACTAGTAACTAGTTTACCTTAGAAGTTTACAGCTGTCTCATTAATAGCTTTCCTCATCAATGAGACCCGACAGGCAACTTGTAATGGTTTGTTATCAGGTCTTAGCCAGTTAGTTAGAATAAGGTTGGATCACCTTGGTGATTGTACTGCCATACATTTCTTCAATTCCTGTTTTTATGGTAACCATAAAATGATACGCATGTTCTCCCTTTTTAGTGCATAAATCGGTCTATTAATAAAAAAAAAAAAACTTTACTGCATTGTTCAGTCATTTTGTAGAGCGAATCTTCGCTCTGTTTTGGTGCCGGTGGCTCGCGTTTTTACAACATTCTAAATCTGCCTTACATAATTATCATTGAAATCACTTAGAGTGTTTTTCTTTAACTATAAGAGAAAGTGTGACCAACTAGTTTAGCGTTTTGATCTTAATATTACTAGTAACTAGTTTACCTTAGAAGTTTACAGCTGTCTCATTAATAGCTTTCCTCATCAATGAGACCCGACAGGCAACTTGTAATGGTCTGTTATCAGGTCTTAGCCAGTTAGTTAGAATAAGGTTGGATCACCTTGGTGATTGTACTGCCATACATTTCTTCAATTCCTGTTTTTATGGTAACCATAAAATGATACGCATGTTCTCCCTTTTTAGTGCATCAATCGGTCTATTAATAAAAAAAAAAATCATTAACGTAGCACAATGTGACAAAATTTGCCACATATTGCGGCAATTCATTTATTAGTTCCTGAAACACCGTGACCTTTGTTCAATGTTCGTTAACACTGATTAAAGGGTGATTTCTGTAAATGGTAATAGTCATTAGTCATACTGTCATCTGAGAAACATCAGTAAAGAGTGTATTCTCTTCTTTCTTGTGAATATGTGTTGCACTAATTTTCCTTCGTCTTTATTACACTGACAATTATACAGGGTGGCCCAGAAAGAATGCTACAACTGCGATCGCTAATTTCTTCAACATCATCCGCAATATGTCATTGTTTTTTGTTTCAGCGGGTAGAACATTCTTTTTCCAACAATATGATACCGGGTTCATTGATTTTGAGTAATTCGTTTGGGTCCTGCGGCCATTTTTCCGAGGCAATGTCGTTTTCCAAATTTGCATATTTTTCATCAGCGGCGGTCATCCGAACACTGAAATATTATCTCGTCTCAGCGTGCCATACCAGACAAACCGCGATAACAATGGAGATGTAGCTCACATCGTCTTCCTTATCAAAGCGAGGGCATTCCTGCCCTTTGTCTAGACGGAGCTTATTCTATGGCACACCGTAACGCGAGAATATTCCGGTGTTCTGATGATCGCTGGAGTTTAAAAAATAGCAAATTTAGGAAATTACATTGCCTGAGAAAAATAGCCCTAAGATCCAAACATCCCAATCAAAATAATGATCATGATATAATTTTATTGGAAATAGAATTTTCTAACCCATGAAATAATCACCAATGACATTTTGTGGATGTTGAAAAAATTAACGATCGAATGTGTAGCATTCTTTCTTGGCCACGCTGTATAAAACAGTAAGGTAGTTTGATTTTGTGTTTAATTTCAGATGTATGTGAGATCGGGTGTGACAACGGAGGAACATGTATTCCACGGCCAGGTGGTGCAAACTGTACTTGCCCGGCTTGGTTTACTGGGGAGAGGTGCCAGACAGGTTGGTACCCTATTTGTTTATGATAGTTATTGTAAAAGTTCCAGTTGAGACTGAATAGAGTATACAGAGACTGTACCTGTCGAATTAGATTTATTGCGAGAGGTGCTTAACATGTAAGTCCCCTATTTGTTTATGATGGATATTGTGACAGTTCCAGGTGAGGCTTAATAGAGTGCACTCAGACTGTACTTAATTGTCCAGTTGGGTTACCGGTTACTGGGAGAGATGTAAAGCAAGTTGGTACTTTGTTTGTGAGGATTTTTTTGTGGAAGGTTAGGGGTTGAGAGTGAATAGAGTACATCAAACTATACCTGCCCATCTGGGTTAACATGGGAGAGGTGCCAGACAAGTTGCTATCCTATTCATATGATTATTATGAAACATCTGCAGTCGAAACAACAGAGAGTAGGTCCCCGTGAGACTCGAATTATAAAAGAAGATCAGATTTGTTTGTTTTTGTTTTTTGTTTTTGTTTTCTTCTAATATATGCGAATGGGAAACTATATTGCATCCCTTTTCGTTTGGAAGCCTGTATTGGGCAGATACCAGATCATTATATCACTTGAAAAAAGTCCTTATGGAGAAATGTCAAGAAGGGAAGATGTCCTAAATTTAGGACACAGTAATAACGGAATCAAGAATGATAGAATAACGTACACCTCCAGGCATTTCAAAATTATTAGAAATCTCTGTGACGGTCAATTGTTTTGTGTAGCATTTCTATGATTTGAGGTTCTAATTAATTTAGTTAATTTAGTTCTGGTAAATAAAGGCTTGTTTCGCCCCAAGTATTAAAAAAATCCAGCCTGAATATAAACTCTGTCTGGTGTAGATATAGGTACATATTTCAACTTATTTGGTTCTTGAGGCATTTTTTTAATTCACTTGCCGCTACCATTTAATATTTCCATATAATTTTATACCAGTTTTAATATTGTTCTAACAAAAGACATTCTGTAGTACCTCGAGACAATATAGTCATTTTAACCCATGTGTAGGGTGAAATCAAGTTTATCAAGTAATGTTCATACAATGACGGCATACGTTATTACGTCATGAATGAATGACATTAAAAAATTTCAGGCGGGACATTGCTATGGGACAGGATCATGATAACTTGGAAGCTCATTGGCTAAGCCATTCCTGAGATTAAGTGTGGTAAGAACTAAGATATGTTAAATAGATTAAGATTTTGAAGAAAAAATGGTCATTTGTGATCTACAAGATAAGTGGATTGATTAACATGTTGGAGACTAACAACGAGATTTCTCGGGCTGGAGTCTATGGAGAATGGATGTTGAAATCGAATCGTCGCCAACGGGTTAAAAGAATGACGTAATAAGATTATTTTTTTCTCTTCGCACATTCAGTAAACAAATTTAATTACGATTGCAAGTCTTACGCATACCAAAGTTTCTTGATGACCTGATAACTTGCCGATCATAATAACGACTAATGCATGCAATTTGTATTTTCTGTATTGAAAATGTATTCATAGAAACAGCTCCAAAACTAGCTTTAGGCTTCAAAAAAGCAGAATATTACTTTTTTTAATACATTATGAGAAAGGTCTTTTTGCGTTTTCGTTCCAGATATATGTCTTGGATGGTGTGCTAATGGCGGTACGTGCACCTTACTTAATGGCGGTGCAAACTGTTTATGTCCTGATGGCTTTGAAGGTGAAAGGTGTGAAACAGGTCAGTTTTTAAACAAGATTGCCTTTAACTTTAGACTAACACAAGAGTTGTCGTGCCACATTATGCTGTCTCAGTTCGCGCCAGTTTCTTGGTGATGTCTTTCTGGCATTTTGTTGGATTTATGTCGGGGCAAAATCTTTCATATTCTAGGCTAATTTCTTTCCTTCCCTGTAAATTGTCACAAAGGAAAAAGCTTTACCTAAAACCCCAAATAACCCAACAAACCAAACAAGCTCTGAAAAGTTGTAATTACTATAGAAGTCCCATTTTTAAAATTGTCAACCATCAATATCTCATTTACATGATTATTGTTTGAATGGAAAATTAAAAACCCTAAAAACACAACACCACAGACAGCTGTCACTATTGGAACATGATTCAATTTCCTGTCGACAAAAAAGTGGAATACAGTGGTCTCCACTTAAAGGTATTGGCTAACATTTACCACCGTTAAAAAAATCTGAGCCGCATGATTCCCCATGCTACCAGTGTCTTTGATGAGGTCTAAAAATGAAGCCCTGAAAAAATTGTATTTCAATATGATTATTTAGTACTTTAAAAAAGTGAAAATCGTAAGTTGACCGGATTCACTTGCCCATTTCCTCCCATAGACTTACTGTGTGTACACCTAGGTTAATAAAACTCGCCCCGAGTTTTATTGTTTATTCATGTATAACTTGCCATTGGCAGTGTAACTTTCCAAACTTTTGTATTCTGGGGTGTTTATTTGTCCATTTGAACACTACTATGTAGCTCAGATATCAAAGTTTGACAATTTTTTTAATTGAGGCACCCACAATGTTAGCCTATCACTTTAATTGGGTAGGCATTTGCAAGGCATTTTCTACCCATCTGACAAGAGTACCCTATTTAATGGAGAAAATCCAATGAGCAACATAATAAATGTTTTGCTAAAAGTTACCCATTTTAACAGGAGTTCCCCTTCAAATGTTACCGCATTAAACGGAGACCACTATACTTGTAAATTGTCACAAAGGAAAAAGCTTTACCTAAAACCCCAAATAACCCATCAAATCAAATAAGCTCTGAAAAGTTGTAATTACTATAGAAGTCCCATTTTAAAAATTGTCAACCATTAATATCTCATTTACATGATTATTGTTTGAATGGAAAATTAAAAACCCTAAAACAAAACACCTCAAACAGCTGTCACTATTGGTACATGATTCAATTTCCTGTCGACAAAAAAGTGGAATACAGTGGTCTCCACTTAATTGGTTAGGAATTTGCAAGGCATTTTCTACCCATCTAACAAGAGTACCCTATTAACTAGAGAAAATCCAATGAGCAACATAATAAATGTTTCGCTAAAAGTTACCCATTTTAACAGGAGTTTCCCTTCAAATGTTACCGCATTAAACGGAGACCACTATTCTGTAATTGTCGTGCTCTGTTTGTAAAGAACCTCCTTTTGTGAAGAACGTAAAGATTTCTTTAAACAGCAATATATTTTCAGGGCTTCATTTTAAACCTTATCAGAGACGCCGGAAGAAAATTGGGATCATGTAGCCCTGGAATGATTTATTAAACTGGAAACATAACTTAACGATGTCTTCAACCCTATACAGCCAGCGCCGCCCCCCCCCCCCCGGACAAAGTTCAGGACCATTCCGCCGCGTGAATTTTTTGACCGCGCCGCTCACTGACCTTTTACTATCAAGTTTCGCACATCTTTTGAGACCATATTGCGAAAATCGGACATACCGTTATGACACTGTGCAACTTTTGGTACGTGCATGCTAGCCCCAAATCTGATAAAGACATGATATTGTGTACAATTTCAGCACAAGTTGTATGTTCAGCCAGAATTCATAAATGTATGAATATTTTTACTTTTACTGATTAATATGAAGTAATGTTATGCTGTTTACGATTGCAAACGTGTCCCGGACAAACTTCATCGAAATAAACAATTTTTAAAAAGGTCGAAAAAACGAGGAAATAAGAAATTCACGAAACACTATAATGCATACAAAATTAATTCTGATTCGACAATTTGTTTTGTAGATAATTGTAAGAAATGTCAACAAGAATATTATTACCAAAAATGAGCATTCAACAAGCTGTTAAAAGTGTGTTATCGGCAAAAAAATGATTTTATACATAAATTTGTATAATTAATTGTATAATAGGCCTATCTATACGATTAAAAAATTTATATATTTTTCGAAAATCTAATTATACAGTCTTGGACATTACGTCCGTCTCTAGGCACATGCAAATTTTCAAGGCAATCGCGCGACCCACGTCTAAGATCTAAGGCCAAATTACCCCCTCCCCGACCAGGGTACCCATTTATACATCTGGTTGAGAGCAGCAAAGCAGATTAGAAATGTCTTTCTGAAGGACATTGATGCCTGGCGGGCGTTGGACTCGAACTCGAGACCTTTAGATTATCAGGATTATTAGGGTTAAGAGTTAGCTTGCTGGGTCATAAATTAATCTCAGAAATTCTCGATTTTAGTACGATTTTTAAGTCTAAAATGGGGATTTGAATCTGTTTCGACGGGTTATAGAATACCATGATTGTCCATAAATAATGTTAATTAGAGAGAGCGATATTTGGAGAGATAATCGAGAAGCACATTGGCTACTGAATAATTACTGATATAAACCATACGTAAAACACCTAAGGTCGAGTGATGCCAAAAATATCACAATATACGTCTGCCGTCAGCAGTGAAAATAAAATGGCACATATGGTTGTATGCAAGGTGGTGGTCGGGAGGGTCGTAGGACTCCCTCAAAATTTTCAAACGGTTCACATTTCTCCAAGGACATATTTCCCGGACCTTTTCGTCGTGCGGCTGGCAGAAGGTCGTTAGCAAAAGCAGAAGGGCGTTAACGGTAAATTGCTTGTAACGTGACAACCATTGGCTTTACATGAAATCAAAATATTGTGATCTTTTAGATCCTATCGGTACGTAAGGCGAAAATAAGGAATAAGTCTATGGGTTTCAAATAAGAGGCAATTAACTGTTAACGCTCTTCTGCTTAGAGCATTTGCTAACGACCTTCTGCCAGCCGCATGATATTTTCATATTTGGCTATTGTTTCATTGTTAAAAGAAGCAAATGATTCGTATTACGACCAACACAGAATTATTATTTTCAACATATCTTATTGTTATATTACATTGTGAAAAGGTCCAAAATATTATAATCACGACCCATCCAGAATAAAAAAAAAAAATCCTGGGTCCCCCCCCCCCCGTGTCCATCCCATAACCCAGCATGTCGGACATTATTGCAGGTAGATTTGAATCCTTTCACTTCTCGTCTTAGATATTCTCTGCATCGATAGGTGTGATAACGGAGGTACATGCATTTCAGGAGCTGATGGTGCAAACTGCTTATGTCCAATCGGATATATTGGTGACAGGTGTGGAACAGGTAAAGAAGAAAGAACGAACAAACAAACAAACAAACAGAAACTGAATTTCCATATGATTTCCAAAAACAAAACCGGCAAATATTTAGTTAGTATTACATTAAGGATTTAATATTTATATATTATAATATATATTTTTTAAGTTGCACCCAGCTAACTCTATCTAGTGTTAGAATTATGAAATAAACTCCCATGAATACGAAAATGAACAGCCATTGAACAGTTCAAACGCTGGCTCAAAATATTTTATTTACAAGTGACTAAATATTCATAGAGACTGAAAATTTTGTTATGCGTTTGAGGATTAGTATATTCTTATTCTTTGTATTCGTCGTCATTTTCTTCCTCTTCTTCTCCTCCTTCTTTTTCTTCTCCTTCTTCTTCTTCTTCTCTTTTTTCTTCTTCTTCTTCTTTTCTTCTTCTTCGTCTTCTTCTTCTTCTTCTTCTTCCGTCCTTCTCATCCGTCTTCGTCTTCGTAATCAAACTATATGACAATTTTAATTTGTAATATACGGTTCAGATGCATGCCAAAATAGATGCAATAATGGAGGTACGTGTAACCCATTGCCCGGTGGTGCAAGCTGTTCCTGTCCTGATGGTTTTGTTGGTGCAACGTGTGAAATAGGCAAGTACTTTTCAGTCGGTTAGTTGTGGTTACTGTAATCATTCCAATCTTTCTAACAGGCCAAGTTCCTATTTGCAATTTGCGCATGTGCAGATAAAGGTCGATTTGGATCAGACTGTGTAAGCATTGATTTGGACAACCCTATACGTGTGGGTTTTGATGCACCAGATGGACATCGAAGTGAAAAAGTTGCAGGTATTCTTTCAGCAAAATTTAACAAAAGCCATTTATACAGTCTTCCATCACCACACAAATTTAATGTTTGCTCGCAAATGCTTCACTGAGGACCTATAGCACATGCCTATTATTGTCAGAAAAATATTGATTGTGTGTAACTTAAATAAAACTGGTATTTATCCAACAAGGAGACATATATTAATCAATGCAATTCAGTTACAGAGCCGTGACATATCAGCCGAAGGATAATTCTCAGATTGAAAATTACGACTTCCAGGCATGACAACTAGATTGATCACATCCGAGATACTGTGACATAGACACCTCTCGCGATTGTCCATATCTTCACACGCGAGCCCACACACATTTGCATTGACATAAAACGCGAGGCGATAATACATGGATGCCAGTAATAATTCGTGAAAAAGCCTGAATTTAGTTTGGAGTGAGTAATTTTTTTTTAAGCCTGAAAATAGATTACCAGGACTTGAATTTGCTAATTTTGCTTGAAAACTGACATCGGTGGACAATAGAACAGTAGGCCTACTGTCTAAAGGCGCCTTCACACTATGACGAATTGACGAAACGAACCGGGAACGAATTGAAAAATTCCAAATACGCACAGAATTCCCAGCGAATTAATTCCGTATGGCTGAATCGAACGTACTGACAGCGAATCAAAACGTATTAAAAAACGTCTTCATCACTATTTCATAACTCGTCCTTTACTTGCATACAACGATCTCTCAATGAACGACTAACTTTGCGTACGCTTCGCGTACAGTCTGCGAATTCAAATCGATCGCATTGTATCTGTGTGCATTTACAACATGACATTCTTGAACTCGACGTC
>JZLH01S0064898.1:12493-38535 GCA_001188425.1 Eucidaris tribuloides | reverse complement strand
AATTTTGTCCCATCATACGAGTTTGGGTATTTAATTTTCACCCAGTATGCCGAAATCCAAGAGAAGCAAGATTTGTAATTGGATACAATAACAGTGTTAAGATGGGAGCACCAAAGTTACTCATATGGTATAATTCCAGGGTAAATTGATATAAAATCCAATATTTACCCCAATTTGATATTAAGGGTAAGAAAAATAGTAATTACCTGAAAATTTGCCGAAGTTAAGGTAATGATAAGCTTATATTTTTGCGAACGTGTTGTATATAGGTGATTTTACTGTTCCCAAATAATGAACATATTAAAGTTCAATAAAGTTAAAGACTTTTACGGTTCACCACGTGAAATTTCTTTCTTGAGAAATTGGTAGCCCTTAAAAGGGCTGTTGTGATATAGAGTATTAAAGTTCAAGGTCATTTATATGGTTTTTGTTTAGAAAAATCTATGATAACTTATGAAACGATATCTGGAAATTGAATAAATGTAGAATTTTTGTAAATTGTTTTGAGGAACGGACAAATCATTTAGATCAGGGGCCTGTTGCATGAAACTTTTACCGGAGAAAAAAATCCGATATTTTGAACTGTATGAATAAATATAGCGAATTACGATAATAACAGTTTTCATATTATTACAATAAACATTTTCCGAGTAGAAAATTTTTGAGCAATATAACATACGCCTATATTTTAAATGCTAATTTAACCAAACTGATGATACCATGACTCATGTCATGGTATCATTCTTGAATGCGCTTCCAAATCGAAAATATTTGCACACTGAGTTCTTATCTATTGAGCTTTTCAGCTCTAGCTTCTGGTGACCAGTTTGCTTTGTCGACACCAATTTGGGTACAAGGACTTTCACGCAAAAGTATGCGTGTAGAAATATCCATACATTGTTATAATCGCAATCACCAATCCGTCGGTCACTTCGTCTCTAGACATACGCCTGGAATAAGTGAGACACGTGACTATTCATATCATTTATTTCACATTCTATGAAAATACAGAGAATTCATCGTGTGATCTCAAAATGCTTTAACATGTTGATTAACTAGAATGTTTTCGTTTCTTCTTTATAGACGCCTGTGTTAATCGTTGTGACAATGGAGGAACATGCAATCCACTTCCCGGTGGTGCAAGTTGCTCGTGTACTAGTGACTTCATGGGTGACAGATGTCAGACAGGTTTGACAACCTTTTTAATTTAAAGGAAACAAAATTTCCCCACACAGGACCATGAATGTTTATCAGCACAAACCGAAAAATGCACTCCCTTTCTGTGTGAGAGATGAATTCAATGATGAATAGAATTACATGAGCTGAAAAGATTCTTGTCAGCAATTAACATTGCAAAGTACAAAGGCAAAAGTGATGTTAAAGTAATAGGCTAACATTGTGGAGCTTCAATTTAAAAAAATTGTCAAACTTTGATATCTGAGCTACATAGTAGTGTTCAAATGGACAAATAAACACGCTAGAATACAAAAGTTTGGAAAGTTACACTGCCAATGGCAAGTTATGCATGAATAAACAAGTAAAACACGGGGCGAGTTTTAATAGCCTAGGTGTACACACAGTAAGTCTATGGGAGGAAGTAGGCAAGTGAATCTGGTCAACTTACGATTTTCACTGTTTTAAAGCACTAAATAATCATTTTGAAATATATTTTTTCAGGGCTTCATTTTTAGACCTTATCAAAGACACTGGTAGCATGGGGAATCATGTGGCTCAGATTTTTTAACTGTGGTAAATGTTAGCCAATACCTTTAAGCCAGAGTTATTTCAACATCAAAAGTCCGCTATAGACTTTTGTATTTTATTTTTTTTCCAATCTATGTCTCCAAAACGAATGTGAAGGGAGTATCGTGTTTTCGGGTTGTCCATCTCACGGTCCACCTGTCTTTCCGTTATCGTTCTCTTTACTCTGATATAATAAAAACTACCTGCAAATTAAATTCTAATGACTTTGGGAGTTAAAAATTAATAACCAGGGTGATGTTTTATCTTGTTACCAAGATGACTTCACGATCCCTGATCAGATTGCGTACACACCTGTCACCTGCAAAGGAGGTTCTGAAATGTAAGGGCAAGGTATTGGTAACAAAGAAATTGAGATTGACGCTGACGTGCGGAGGAATACCCATCGTCTTTGACGCAATTTCTGTGAAATCAGTAACTCATCAGTGACCAGTATCAAAACTGTAATTATTTTGTTCCTAATCTAGTTCTTATGTATATTTTACATCTGCAGAGAATGATCCATGCCTGTTACCAAATGATTGTTCCGGTATTAGCATATGTGTAAGTAATGCTGGATCATATACATGCGAATGCCCGATGGGATACGTCATGGACGACACAGGATCCTGCAGTAATATTTTCGAATGCTTGGATGCTACGTTACACAACTGTGATCGAAATGCTGCCTGCATCGATATACCAGGGTCTTATCGATGTTCATGCAATCCTGGTTTCACGGGAGACGGATACGAGTGCAGGGGTAAAGCATATTATTAATTGCCGTTTATACTTCGATACGTAAGATACAGCATTATTCAAGCATAGGTTTTATAATTTGTTTACATTTAGAAACACAATATATTTATATTCATATCGATACAGCATAATGAGTATTTTAAACGGCGTTTTGCTTTGCGAACGCTAAGCACTAGTAGGTGGAGCGGGATGATATCGGGATTACTGGTCGAAGAATACATCTTTCAATAAAGTGTAGTTTAGGCCTATGTCATGACAAGTACATAACAAAAACAATTGAACAGAGTAGAAGCTAATGTATACACCCCCAACAATTTGCATACACAAACCTTTTCCAATGAGGGAAATACACGTTGATTATTTGCTAAGTTATTTCATTTGACACTATCAGTCACTATGGCTATAAGTCCAGAATTCATTTCAAGCATTATGTTTTAACATTGCCACTATAACTGATATTGGAGGTTTTGTCGTCTTCATTGCCATCACAATTTGTTTTTACCATCGTACTTAAGTCATTTATTTTGATTTTGCACAATACTCCCAGACCCGTGCGAACCTAATCCATGTGTTAATGGAGATTGCATCAAACCAACTGAAGGGACATATCAATGCATCTGTATGGACCAGTACGAAGGGGTTCATTGTGACATTATGACCGCACGTCTTGGTAAAGAATTCTGTGATTTTGCTTCGCATTACTGTCTTACAATTTTTGTTGTGTTTTTTTTTTCATTTTCTTTCTTATTTTCCCACTTTCCTTCTCCTCCTTTTTCTTGTGGTTGTTGCTGTTGTTGTTGTCGTCGTTCTTCTTCTTCTTCTTCTTCCCTAGTACTGGAAAGAACACACAGCCACACAGTGTGAAGACACAGTGACTATGTGTTCTTTCCAGTTGGGTTCTTTCTTTCTTTCTTTCTTTCATTCTTTCTTTCTTTCTTCCTTCTTCTTCTTCTTCTTCTTCTTCTTCTTCTTCTTCTTCTTCTTCTTCTTCTTCTTCTTTCTTTTTTGTTAATATTTCATGTATTTTTCATGCTTTCCATACTTCTTGAATTGTCCAACTATGAAGAAATTCCAACCTCAGTTTAATATGCTTAATTTATTTGTTTTTATATCTCATATTTGCTTTACGGTTATTTTGGAATGATATAGATGATTTGTTGAGGAAAAATTGAAAATAACCACGAAGACACGTCACTCAGGTTACGCACATGCGTTCTTTATGCCTATCCCCCTTTCCTTGATAAATTAAAATGAAGTCAAAGTAATTCTATCCTGGGAATTTCTTTATACGAATGTACGCAGATTATCAACAATTGAAAATATGTTTTGTTAAAACGTACACCATGCAGTGACACACTTTGTCATGTTGCTTTTGATTGCGGGGTTTTTTTTACCATAACTCTGCAAGAGTTTTACTATATCCGTTGTAAAATCTGTCAGCAGATATAAATTTCTCAATCATGTGAAAATTACAGAAACATCAAGCTTGATTTTTATTTTTTGGCTTTTCCATGGAATATATCAAATCGAGGGAAGAAAGTTAGTCCCTAGACCGCAGTCTTAGTAAAAGATAAAATAAAAGATGCTTGAAATATAGCACTGAAAACCACACGGTTCAATCAATGGCAAAAAGTTCCGGACAATAAATTCAACATTTATTATTTTGCACAGGTTAGTCTAAGACTAATGTCCATGCGACTCGGAGTAAATTACTGGCGGCACGCCGCTGCAGTTATGCTTTAAATATATATAAATAATGGATTAAGCATTGGTCTGCATGTGTTATATCTACCCCTGTATGGCCTGCACAGTACGTGTGCACGTGTATGTAGTGACTTTTAGAAATGCTTCGAGAATTGAAAACTGAATTGCTCATCTATTTCGACTTTTTATGGGTTAGTGCGTGTGCTGGGCTTATATGTTTTGAATGCAATAATTTGGTGGTCTAATAACGTATTTCCTGACATAATAGCTAGGAGTAATAGGTAACGGTAAAACGAAAATATGTGCGTTGAGCTTGAGCCAATCCGGTAGTCACATGACTTTGTTAACGAATTGGGATACTAGACTGACTTCATAGTACTGGCCAAGTGTAGACTAAAATTATGCCAGCAGCAGGCCCTAATTAGTTGTTGCTAGTAGTGGTGATGTTATAGAGATAATAGTAGTGGGCCTAGTCGATAAAGTAGTATCAATATTAATACTAGTAGTGCTAGCAGTATAAGCAGCTGTACGCGTAGTTTTCATCATATTAGTCGGTAGTAGTGTAGCAGCACAGATTTTATATCAACAACTGCAGTAGTTGTGTATACGTTTTTGTATTTTTATATCAGAGCCCATTGCTATAAGTCGTCATCCAGACAGTCAGACAGTCTCCCTCTACGACCGGGTTGAACTGAGTTGCGCCTTTGACAACGTCCGTCAATTTGATTGGTGGAAGGATAACACGCCGATTCCAAATACAGAAAACCTGGGCACCTTAATCATACGAGCCATTGTACCCAATGACATTGGGTATTACTCCTGCGTAGGAGTTGGTTATGACGGATCTTCAGAAGAAACAAGCCTGGCTGCAATATATATTAGAGGTAAACTGTGCTACTAGTAATCGAATCTCATTTACAAAATTGTCAACTTGTTGGTGATCCGCAACGTGTAACCGTTGCGGATCACCATTGATTTCGTCAAAATCTTCTTCTTCTTCTTCTTCTTCTTCATCTTCTTTCTTTCTGACCACTTTTTTGTGTCCCAAATATCTCAAGATTGACAAGTCCTGTCATGTGGGCAACTTTCCATGATCAAATGTGTCAGACAATGTCTTCGACAATGACATGGTCATTTTTTGTCGATCCAGTCATCCGTGACGTCATCTATGACGTCTTTGTCAAAATGTGTTTATGTCAATATCTCATTGACTGAAGTCAAAATTACGTAATCCAAATTTGCAGGCATGTCAAAGGTGCGGGTCAAGGTCAACTCTTGGACAAAGCCACGTGCGCGCAGCGCGTCACGACGGCGACGCGCGTACGGGCGCGTCAAATCTTAAAAATGCTCCAATACGACCTATGGTTAGTTGTCTGCATAACGTTTGCAGGACATTTGGCGGCATTTTTGGTGCGCAGCGCAGTAAGCGGCGCGTTTTTTTGCGCGCGCGACAAGACCGTTTCGTGATCGAATTTCGCCGGTTTTTTACGATGGTTTTGAATACCTGAAGACTGAATTCTCATCATTTCCAACCTTTCCAAACCAATTTGACTGACAATAGGCGTAGCGCGCTCGCAAACGTTAAAAAACGCACGCACGCGCACATAGACTTAACGTGCATTTTTAAAATCAGTCATAAATCCTAGAACAACCCATAACTTTCACTGTTTTGTTGACTGTTCTGAAGGCTTGATTGCCTAATATGATTTCAAAGCGTCATTTTGTTATTTCAAACTCTCGCATGACAGTTCATTCTATGACGTCCCATTTAATGAAAATCATAATGTAGTCCATATGTCGTGACTGGCATGAAAACTGAGATGGTGCACAATTTTCATGATGAGTGTCCACGATAAGGTTCATCAAAAATGACATCTATGTCAATGGTGACCAGTCCATCCGTGAGCGTCATCTATGAGTCATAGTAAAAAAAACGGATTTTCTGTATATTCTGCATGACTGAAGCCACATAAACATGACGCAAATTACCACATGTCAAGGTCGGGTGTCAAGGTCAACTTCTGGACATATCCATAGTGCGCGCACCGGCGAGTGTCAAATGGCTTAAAAGATCCCTGCATTCCTCAAATTGCAGTTTGAATACATTGCGTCAGTGTTATCTTAATTATCACAACATCGTCTAAGACGTCATTAATGAAAATCGAATTTAGTCCATATCTCGTGACTGGAGTTACATGTAACTAAGATGACGCGCGGATCACCTAATTCGTCTCAGTGACGAATTCAAATCTAGTTATATTTGACTTACATGGCTTTTAAAAGCTGTAAATATCACGGAGCTAATTCCCACTCTAGCTAACTTTTCAAGCTACAATTTTAAGAGAGTGGAAAAATTTCCAAGTTTTGGATCTATATTAGGTCTTTTTCCACTCTCTTAAAATGTTAGCTCCGAATTTTAGCAGCTCAGAAAGAAGTGGCCCCTAGTAACACTGCACGAGGAGTGAGAAACACCTCCGTGATATAGACTAAGATTCCCTGTGACGTTTATATTTTTCCAGAAATTATTTGAATTTCATTTAATTTAATATCTAGTTACCTCGTACAAGCAGCTGGTATACACTTGTTTTATTTTAGTTGACAATGAAGATCAATAATATTTCATAAGGAGCCGCGATGGAACTCGAGATTTCCGTCTTGTACGCCCCATGTCTTCGCTCAAAGTGCCATCAAATGCAATGTTGATCAGTAGAAGTACGATTTTGGCGTTAATAAGATCATAAGTTGGTTTTATTTTAACTGTTTTCCAAATATACATGTCAACCAAATACGAAATACCAGGGGAATATAACACCTTCATAGTTAATGATTTGTCACATTAGTGCTCATTCTGGAACGATTTTTGTATCGTATCAGGGCATATCCAGATATTCAGAAGTATGATAAGAGTGGCAATATAAATGTGTGATCTTCATTTAAGAGTCATATAATTCAAAATTTTCGTTATTCTATATCTAATACCGAAACTATAATATAAAGTCACATTGAATGCTCGTGACATTATTATTAACATCCATATTCTCTTTTTTTCACATGGGCATAAATACCATCTATAATATTGTTGCCACGCTCTCGACATTATTAACATTCTTATTCTCCCTTTATCACATGAGCATATATCATGTTTATACACTCCTGCTCATAATTATGGAATATTTCGTTAATACTTAATTTCACACAAAAACGTTATGTGAAGCAAGTTTTGGATTTCATGAGATGACTAAAGTAAAAACTAGAATACATTTGAGTGCAATAACAACTAGTTATTTATTTTTTTTTAAATCAATAAAAAATCATGAAAAAGTATTAAATTAAATCTATTAAAAAACAACAACACAAAAAAACTGATAAATTTTGATCTAATGTCATTTATCATTAAATTAACATCAGAATTGTCTGATATACAAGTCTAATAACGCGCGTAACCACCACGTGACTCAACAACAACAGCAATACCACCATTTATAAACACAGGTTTTAGCGTCGAGTCGGACGCTACAAAATTCTCAGCATTTGAAATACTTAGATTATAATTGTTTCAACTGGGGTGAGCAAATATTAATCCCAGATGTACAGTTCACGGAGAAATTGCAACTTCTGAAATGTCTTTTAAGTATTTCATAATATTATGAGCATGAGTGTAATATTGTTTTGTCGTTATATTGTTAATAATTAAAGGTACATTTCATGTCCGTGTTATGTTGTAATGAGTAAAGATTATCTCAAAATACTTTTATGCGATTACTCTGTGGTCAAATCAATGTCACTACTATTTATTGTGTACAATATCTTTCTTTGTTTCTAATAGATCTATCAAACACCATAGTTTCCGATGCCGTATTTAACCTACCGTATATTTCTGAATACAACTACCCAACCTCAAATGCATACATGGATGTGTCGCTCAACATCAGCAATTTTGTAAGTAAGACTGTAAAAAGCCCAAGTATGCCAGACGAACAAATTCAAACCGTTACTAACAGAAATAAAGTGAGGTGTATTATTGTGTAGTTATCTATTTCAATAAATTATTGTTCTTTCAAAAGCTGTCAAAAATAATGATGTTCAAATGATGTTTCATCCCATCAATTGCCAAGAATATCAGCAAGATCATAATTGAAAGCACCATTGTCTCTTTATCGATAAAAACAAGACAATGCCCTAAAAAGATCGTGCTGCTCAAGACACTATCGTATATGTGTAAGGATATGTATGTTTTGTACTATGAATGAAATTGCATACAATACAATCTCGGACAGGGGCGTCGATCCATGTTTCGGATGGGGGGGGGGGGGGGGGCAAAAGTGAAAAAAGTGTCAAAAATGTTCGGCATGTTTTGTATGTTTAATAGTATTTTTATGCCACGTTTAATGGTTTTATAGTCCTTTCCAATTTGTTTAAAACATATATTTGCACTGCATATTATGAATTTGTCAAGTTGTCAAAATTATTGGGGAGATCGATATGTTTGTCCCTCCCTCCCCCCCCCCACACCCCCCCCCCCCCGCTATCGCGCCTCTGATCCCGGACATCATTTACCAGTTCAAATTTGTAAAGCTGGAACCATCTTTTGAAAACTTTAATATTTATAAACAGATTGTTTTACACATGTAAACGAATATTCATCACAAACAGCGCTCTATTTTTTTCTCTCTAAACAGAGAACAAGAACAGTATTAATAATAATTAAAAAAAATCATTATCCAATATTGATCAGGTCCAGCAAGGCTTGCAGAACAGCCCTGGCTTCGAGACCAGCACATCTTTGGTTGTAACTCGTCGTTTACGACCTGGTAGTGTCGTTGTCGACATGAACGTCTACACCCAAAACGCACCTTCTGCCGTTGAACTGCAAAACCTCATCAGTAATACTTTAGCGGGCTTAGCTGAGACATCGGGGGGATTTTTGGATGCGTCCCAGATTCAAGTTGTTAATACTGGTAAGAACAACGTAATAAGGGGGTCTATTTGAACATTTAGATCCCCCCTTTTCAAATTACCATAACTTTTTAACGAAACAAATTTGACACAACAACTTCGTAGGGGTATTTTTACACTAATTGACTATCTTCTGTGTAAAAATACGATTGATCTGTCTGGTCATGCATGAGTGAGTATGCATTAAAGGAAAAATTGTCACTTTTTAAAAGTCACAGGAGTGACAGCCACGCCCATCACGCAATGTCACTCAACCCACCGCCCATGTCACTGCGTTGAGTAAATTAACCTTTAACAATTGTAAACACGTAACATAAGCTTTTTGTACATCAAAGATACAGTATAAACTTTACAAGGTTTGAGGACAATGACATTTTGGCATATGTTTTTGTTTTATTTCTTCAGCAATTTGTTATAACCTCACCTGGAGTTCAAGATTTGGGGTTGTTTCTTTCACACTTGGTGAAATAAACTCCTGGGCCAACTCAACCGGTTTATGCCCATTCAACACAACACATGGTAATTCAAAATTTATCCTACTAAATTAGTTGTGAAAAAACTTCTCGTATATTAACATTTCGTTGCAAATAATATTGTAATTGTACTTAATGTATTTATATGTATGTATATGCCGTGCATTTACTGTGTTCAGAGTTATGTCCTGGGCTTTTCTTCTATGCTTCTTGAATTCTTTCCTTTGTTTGATTTCCATATTTGATAAAGTGATGAATTACTACTGCCCATTGTATTGACATCTTAACGTGCAGAATAACAATTATATATACGACATCAGAGATTGCTTTTTAATGTTAAAATTTCAATGATTATTCCTTGGGTTATTTGTCTACAAAAGCAGTGTATTCATTTATTTTTGACACAGTTGAATATCAATTAATCAAATTGAACTAATCAAAATTTGCGTTTTGATTTCTCATAATCTTGACTTCTCTAAAGCTGGGCAACCAATTGCTGTCGCACGATGTGTTGGTGACATGATATCCCTGAGTTCTTGGATTCCAGTGGATAATTGTGGCCCATTCCGAAACGTTACGGAACTGTTGGAGGAGATAGAAGAGGTTTTCAATACACTTAAATAATTACTAATTTAAAAGGAAATAAACCTATTTGGATGGGTTATTCCATTGACCCCGCCTAACTATCATGTATGAGCTCGATCGGGGTCTTTGAAACCAACCACATATGTTTATATTATGTGTTGGTGGGTGAATGTTTGTGTGTGTCTGTATGTGTGTGAGTCTGTGCATCTCTGTGTGTCTATTTGTGTGGCTTAATGTTTTTTGTGTGTATGTGTCTGTTTTTTGAATGAAGTGAGTCTGTGTACAAACTGTAAAAATAGCCTTCTTCGTTATTAACTGATGAGTTTTATTCTATTTGCGAAATATAACAAGATTGATGGCGGCTTCCGAATCTGGATATAACTGTAATTTATTACCCATTACCGATTTTTGAAATGTTATTGAAAATCACAAAAATTATCGTTTTTATTTGTCAACAATCAAAATTTACTCGGTTTACCCTCAATGGCTCATAATGAAGTACTACCACAAAGTGCTGTATTGTACACAAAACATGATGACTTCGATATTTTATTCTTACTTGGTAAAAGGTGGGAGTAACAGCAGAAACTGCGACTGAAGTGAGTGAACAGGTGGCAGTGGTTACTCAAAACACAGACGACATCACATCCATCGACATTACTCTGGTCTCAAGTATTGTAATGGGCATTGCGAACCAGACCTTGGGAGATAGTCAGGTAAAATAATTTTCTCTTCCGTTGCAAAATATCAAAGTAAAAATAAAGTTATATCAAAGTTATAATTCAGAGTACCTACCCTTGTATGTTGCACAAACGTCAATTAGGTGTAATTCAACACTCTTACATCTTTTTACCAAATCTTCACGTTTATTTTCTCGTATTTTATTCCGCCACCACTACTGTATCTAACCACTACTAAAACTGCTAATTTTCTTTTTCATTTTCTTCTTGTTCTTGATCTCTATGTTTTTGCTTTTATTCTTTTTGTTCTTCATCTTCTTATCATTATTACTTTAATTCTCTCCTCTATTCTCCTCCTTCTTCTTCGCTGTATTCCTTTTTTCTTCTCATGATTATAGTTCTTGTCTTACGGTTGTTGTATTTTTAAGTACCTTCATGTAGTCAGGACATGAAACATTATTGAACTATAAATCAGACTTTCTAATTAATCAATTGCTATTCAAAAGTGCTTATAAAATCATTAGTTAACGTCTTTAAGAAGTTTGGGGGATAATATAGTTTCGTATTGTTACTGTGTAATTTCTTTCATTACATCAACAAGGTGACAATTTCGGTAACCAACACTGTCAGTAACATCGCAGAAGTGGATCCAGAACAACTTCAAGCGGCAGAAGAGTCCGTAAGACAGCTTGTACAGGCCTTTGAACAGCAACTGAGCAACGTTGACGTTGATGAGGGACAGACCTTCAACATTGCTCAACCAAATGTGGCAGTGCAGGTACTTCGGATGATTGAAAATATTTTGAAATATTATCTGGAAAGGTCATAGTTTGCTTGATGAAGAAGTTAAATTCTTTCCGGGTACTTGTTTCAACCCGTCAGATTAGGGTCCTCGAGTACGACAGATGTCCGCATTACCACTTTCCATCCGACGGAAGCCGGACTGAGAGAACTTGTAGGGTTCAGACCTGGTAAAAGTTCAATGAGGGGGCTTTATACACGACGTAATATTTCACTCTGATGGAAGATTATTAACGTAGTAGATGTACTGAAATAATTATAGTTTTGGGTACAGTGGCAGGGGATGACAACTAAATAGGGGGTACATTTATTTTCAATTCACATTCACCTGAATGCACTGGTAAACATTATGGAATCCTCATATAAAAATCGGCAAATTATCAGACCTCTATGGACAAGTAAACACCCTAAAACAAAAAACTTTAGAAGTTCATCTTTAACAGTTTCACTGTCATCAGTATAGATGTACCCAGGATTCTTCTAAGGGGGTGTTCATCCGCGGCCAAATCATGTCCGTTTACAATCAAATAGCGAAGCGAAAATCCAAAATCAAAATAAAAAAAAACAGGGAAGAATTTTTCCTCGGCCAAATCATCTCCATTCATGGCCAAGTAGCCAAGCAAAAAGCCAAAAACTAATGAAAACACACTAAAAATACGTCCAATGCCAAACCATGACCATTTTCAGGTCTTTAATTTTAGACCTCAACAGAGGAACCGATAGAACGGAGGATAATGTAGTTCAGATTTTTTTTAACTGGAGATATATTTCTAAACGATGCTTTTAATGTCATTAGTCTCCCTGAAAAGGACTGTCCATGGTCCGGAAATGTTTAGGTAGAGAAGGGTTTTGAGAGGATCATCAGACAAATGACACTTTCACATTGAAAACAATGTTTTCCATTGTGTTAAAAAAAACAGCTCACCCAGCTTTATTTAGGGGAAAATAAACAAATTTCAAATTTTGTTTAAAAATAAGCACAACGATAATTAAAAAGACCTCAGGAGTTGACTCAACCCCCAAGGGAATGTTACGTTTATGTTTAAAGATTTTGTCATTGATTTGCACGTCAAAAAATATCTAAATGAATGAAATCAGCTGAAATCATATCCAATGTGAAGATTAATATAAATAAACACCTCTCATAGAGACTTGGGGTAAAATGTATAGTTTTGGTGAAAATCTGGACGGTTAAACTTCATCTTTTTCCAAATGACTTCGACGTCTTTTAAAAAAAATCGGTGACGTCAACGTGCACGGGCCGTTCCAAAATTGTCCGATCAGCCGTTTGCCGAAGGTCGCACGAAGGTTAGCCGTTTAACCAATCAGGGCGCTCCGCTGGTCTTGCGACGGTACACATAACCGCGATATGCAATTTGAGCAAAATTTAAACTCACGGAAAGAACAACATTCTGGTAAAATGTGGTTATTAGTTTTTCTTATAGAACAACAAATTCATGACGTATGGATCTCAAACTTTCAACACACCATCTGTAAGTACAAAACTACCGTTTGGTATTGATAATGAACTTAATGAAGGGAAGTAATGGACCCTGACACAATCTTTAACTACTTGTCTCACCTTTCCAGTGAAACGCAATATCCATACAATTCTCTCCCACCTGTAGGTCAGCAGTGTCCCCTCCAATGATCTCATGGAAGGTTTAGTCTTGTCCGTGACCAGTACTACCGCTTCAGACCTGACAGGAAGTAACATCAGTTTGACTACCGGGAATGAGAGGAACGTCGACCAGGACAGTGTTCTTACAGAGGTCGCTCTACCACCAGAGGTCTCTGCTATTGCGGCAACTGGCGCCAGCACGAACAGCAGCTACGTCCGCGTGATCTTCAACGTGTTTTCCACACCTTCGCTCTTTATATCCCGTTCCCTACAGAACGACTCCAACACCATTGCCAATACACCTGTCGTGTCGATAAGCGTGGGTGAAAACAAGATCGAAAATTTAACTGAAAGGATCAATATGACGTTCACACCTCTGATGGTAAATAAAAATGTCATTACAGAGCAAACATGAACCTTTTCTGATTCTACTGATAATGCGAAGACCGCACCCTAAGACTTAAGGTTTTTTTTATGAAAACAAAGCAATGGAAAAACAACACATCAGCCCAGCTTATTGTTAACTTAACTAAACAGGTTCCTAAAACTGCTGGTTACTTATCCGCTAATTAAAAAAAACAAATTAATTAATCCAAACTTACACCACTAACGACATTTTATGGAATGTTGCAATACATTTAGACAAATAAAAACAGAATTGGCTGGTTATCCCTCAATACGTTTCTGATGTGCATACAGTCAAATGGTTTGATCAACGAATTATCTGAAATTGATTCTATACCTCGAAAAAAAGGAGCTGCATTTCAACCGTGATATTTATACGTTAAAAACAGATAGAGATGCATAGATAGAAAGCATAGATAGATAGATAAATAGATAGATACTAAAGCGTACATGCAACATATTGAAACCGAATATCTGTACTGTTCAAGTTGGCGAAATATGGTACTATTGTGTGAGAACAAATGTTGTATTAATCAAAAAGGGTTTTTAAATTAGGCATGTACAATGAATTAAACTGGTAAATGGATGCGCAATTACCTGATAATATGTTGTAATCATCTTACTAATTACTAATTCCCATACTAGATAGTTCCTAATCAGCGTGTAAATTAAAATGACAAAGTCTTAACTCTTTTCTATGTTTATATTTCAAGTCAACACGCCACATATATATTTTTGTCTGGGGGGGGGGGGCATGGATGAAGAAAAACAACTGTCATGTTTAATTACAGAAATAAATGAGAACCTTAATTTACTGTGTAATCTTGCTACTTTGATTTTCACCCCTTTATAAGGCTGGATACTCCGAGCCAATGTGTGTATTCTGGGACGAAAACATTATCGACTGGTCCGGAAGAGGATGTGAACTAGTTGCATCTAGCGACAGTAGCGACAATTCCGTTTTGCCTCAATCTGACGGAACTCTGAATGGAACTCTTCGGAAGTTAATGTGCGCGTGCAATCATCTCACTAACTTTGCTGTACTGATGGTGAGATTTATTTAATGATTGATCATGTAGATGGAGCCACTGTATACTATTAAATTTCTGCATCGGTTCAACAACATTTTTTCTACCTTTCCACTTTATATTATACCAGCAGCACTGGTACAAATAAAACAAATATCGGTTTAAAATTATGAATCAATATCGCATAATTGGGTTCACGGGAGTGTGTGTGTGTGTGTGTGTGTCTAAATTTGAATAGCAAAGTACTAATTTCTTCTAAATTAACTCTCAAATCAATTCAAATTGTATTAAAAGGCAGTGACATGATTTGGAGAAGTCAAAAATACCTTAAGAACCAAATGAGTTGAAATATATACCCATATAATATGCATTGGTTGAAATGTATATTCGGTCAGGAAGGATTTGTCTTCAAGTGATTTACAAGTATGGGAAGAAACCAGCATTAATTTTCAGTAATGAATTAATAAATTAATCCCAAAGAAAGCTAACACAACAAATTTCTTCGTCACGACATTTTCTGATTACAATTGTACAACAAAGAGGAAATGTAGGGTAATATGTTCGTAGAAATTTTAAAGGCAGGGGATCTCTTTTGCATGCCTAAAAATTAACATTGTGTACATACACTGGCATTTAGAAGAAAATGCCATCTGGGAACCTTTAGCAAAATATAGGAGCTGGAAACTCAGTTTCAGTGGAATTATAGTGACCATTAGACTCTGATTTGAATTTTTTTTCTCGCGAGCAAAAAATTCCCACCATAGAACGTACACTAAACGGCTATTGTTTTTCTGTCGCATTTTTGAAATTCTAGGTAATTGCTGACTTCCAGATTTCACACACATGCCCTTCATCGATAGCCTAAGGGCATGGGTTGTCTTTTCCTGGTCTGCGGGGATGTTTGCAAATGAGATCCACTGCCTTTAAACAGTATTCTAGCTTCTGGAAGCATTGGTCATATATGAAGGCCTGCTTCCAATCTTGCCTTTTCCCATCAAGATATCTTGAACAAAAATGAAAAAAATATTAAATGAAGTGTAAAATCAAATGTGACTTTTTTCAAAGTTCTCTTGCTTGGAAGAAAATAATGGGATGTAAGATTAGAACATCGCCTGAATGCACATCACATTTTCTTTCGTATTCAGTGTTATGTAACTTTTGAAGGAGTGATGTGGTTTTGTAAGTAAATTAATGATCTATATGCAGAAGTCACTTTATTTACATCCAGAGCAATACGACTGACTGCTTCCGAAACTGGGTTTAGGACTTGGTTATATTTTTAGAAATTAATTCCACATTTACACGTAAACTCTCATTGTGGTGGTCGGGGTTTTTTTTTTCTATTGCAGGATATACACACTGACACGCAGTCACCTGCAATCTACAGAGTTCTTAGCTACATTGGGTGCATCGTCTCTATCTTGAGTTTGATTATCGCGTTGGTGACATACTTAACAAACAAGTAAGAAAATGAATAGTAATGTACAGTGTTTTATCACTCAGCAATGATATTAGTTCATCTTCATATTCATCATATTGTTAAACGCTTTGCCTGTCCATGTCTATTTTTTGTCGCAGTTGTACAAAATGCTTTATAATGATTAACCCCTTACACGCTAATGTTGCAATTTTGCACATTCGTACAATTAAATTCAACAATCTTAATAATTGCTTTTCTCTCTTACGTTTGTATTGGAAAAGCTAACAAGTGGCCATAATGCTTAAGCAACATCTATAAAATAATTACTAGTATCAGTGGTTTAATAAGGAAAGCAAGGTTTAAAGAAAATATCAAAATAACAATCGTCATTATTATCCACTCAGAATTAATCATTTTTGCTTTGACCCTGGTTGAAATTGATAAAAAAAGACATGTTTATTGATTGTGAAATGTGTGTGTGTGTGTGTGTGTGTGTGTGTGTTGTGTGTGTGTGTGTGTGTGTGTGTGTGTGTGTGTGTGTGTGTGTGTGTGTGTGTGTGTGTGTGTGTGTGTGTGTGTGTGTGTGTGTGTGTGTGTGTGTGTGTGTGTGTGTGTGTGTGTGTGTGTGTATATGTGTATATATAAAGAAAAAAAGCCCCTCGCGGAACGTACAGTGCAGTGCATCATGTAATGTGTAGACGAAATTGGGGAGACAATGACGCAAGACGTAGCTTTCTGATTCCAGTTTATTATGCAAGCTTTCGGCCTTCATCAGGCCTACATTCATAGAAACAAAACAAAATGCGAATAACAACATGATAACTAAGGTTTATATGTCAAAAAAGTGGTGAACAAACATGAAACTGTTTTGTATGTAAATATATTTTCATAGAACCGGCTTAATAATTTAAATAATAAGACAAAAAATATGAGACCAAGTAGGTATTTACCACTGGGGGTGTTAACTTGGGGGTCCTGTCATACGGATTGCCGTTTGGATAGGTTCTGCAATTTAAAGAAAATTATCATATGATTCATGTAATCAATAAGTTAGCATATACATGTACTAAATAATAACATAATAATATCATCAGCATATATGTTGGTGTGTGTGTGTGTGTGTGTGTGTGTGTGTGTGTGTGTGTGTTTCTAAGGACTAAATTCGTAATTTTGCTTTGTATTTTTATCTATAAATTCTTAGTATTATGGTCTTTAATGTTGTTTAGTAATGTACTAAAATGAATTAGTCTAATTTATTGTCGTATGACTAAAAAGATATATAGTTAGAGAAAAAAAATTATAATTGTAAAGTAACAATTCAAAATCATCATCAATAAGTATTGTGTGTGTATTCGAGAACCCTTTTTGTTTTTGTTAAATAAGTTGTGTCAACAAGAAACAACAAATTAATTTAACATTTCACATATCTAATCTTGTATACTTTTTATCTATCAAACAACGACTTGTTACAGGAATCTACGAAGCCGACAATCCCACCAAATCTTCATTTGTCTGTCTGGCACTCTTCTTTGCCTGTATGTGACATTCGTGCTCATGATCGCACTCGATACCAACCATGATGTCGAGGAGGTCAAACCTTTGGCCTGTGGAATTCTTGCCGGTCTGATTCATTTTTTCGCCTTTTCGTCAATTGCCTGGATGGGCGTTGAGGGCTTCAATACTTATCTCATCGTCGTCCGCGTTCTGAATGCCTACATACCCAAATTCATGATCAAAGCTGGACTTGCTGCTTGGGGTGAGAGTTCCCATTCCACCGAACAAGTTTTTTTGAACTGAAATATAAGAAATATCCATTGTTATCGGTTTCCATCACTACAAAAATCCTCCGGATCATGTAGTCGTTATAGTCTGATATTTAGCGACTTCATTATTATATGACATGTTCCTTTCTTTCAGAATCATCGATTTATGAATTCTATAGTGCATTGTTGTTGTTTTTTCATGATGGAGAGGAACACATGCACATTTTCCATACTTCCGTATAAACATGACAAATATCACTTGCCAATTTACGTTAATGAAGGGGAAAAGCTTCTCATAAAACTATTTTGTTCATCACTGTATTACTCAACACTAGGCATGAAGCTTTATTTTCTTAGCACGCCTGAGCCAAATAAGACTCGAATGATCTACTTTAATTGCTTGTGGTAGTCTTGCGCGTATGGTTTTGCTACATTTTGATGTTCTCCAAAAACCACTTATTTTGTTTTTTTTTTTTTTCAAATGGGAATCAAAACTTCAGTCAAGGCCCGGGGTATTTTTCCAAACGGGTAAAGTTTTTTTATTTGTTTTATATATATATATATATATATATATATATATATATATATATATATATATATATAGGCGTATCCTTTAAGCAGTGTCGGTCAGCTACCGAACGGGTTTCACGACCCTTGTTGCTGGCACGATCTTCAGGCTGATTGACTGAGTTTGGTGTTGTAGTGTGATGGATTCAGCTTTGATTGTCCTTGGCATGTGTTTTCAGGTGGGCGGTTCCGGCTGTCTGCACTTAGACACCTGCTCCGTTTTTTTATTTATCGCGCGTCCTTTGTTGGTTGATGAATTAGGTATCGTATGTATATATTATTACAGGGTGCGCCAGAAAGAATGTACGAGTATAATCGCTTAATTTCTTCACCATTATTGGGCCAAAATTGTCATTAATTTTTATGCCTCCGCCAACGAAGGGACGGAGGCATCATGTTTCGGGTTGGTCCGTCCGTGCGTCCGTCCGTCCGTCCGTCGTCCGTCGTCCGTCCTTCCGTTCCGTCCGTTACCGTTTCTCGTTACCGCGATAACTTGGAGAACCCCGATTCGGATTTTGATGTTGTAACTAGCGACCAAGTATGTACTATTGAGCCACAATGAACTAATTAGATTTTGCGAGCTGGAAAGCGTCAAGTTTTCAAAGGGTCACCGGGTCCTATAAATATGTCTTGATTTTGGGCTCGTTACCGCGATAACCTTGACAGCGGGCTGGTCGGATTTCATGTAATTTGTGCCCGTGAAGTATGTATTATGAGGCACCAATGAAACCGATTGAGATTTTGGGGCTGAAATGTGTCAAAGGTCAAAGAGTCACCAGGCCTTAAATTATGTCTGATTTGGCCTCGTTACCGCGATAACTTGAGAACCCCCAATCGGATTTTATGCTAACTTAGGCGACCAACGTTATGAACTTTTGAGCCATCCAATGAACTGATTAGATTTTGGAGCTGAAAGGTCAAAGGTCACCGGGCCTTAAATAGTCTGATTTGGGCTCGTATTACCGCGGATAACTTGAGAGTGGCCTGGTCGATTGTGATGTAACTTGGGTTGAAGTATGTATTTATGACGCACACATTGAACTATTAGATTTTGGGGGGCCTGAAAGTCAAGCGTCACCGGCGGCCTTAAATATGTCTGATTGGGCTCGTACCGCGATAACTTGAGAACGGCTCCGTCGATTGTGTGAAACTTGGCTGAAGTATTATTATGAGGCACAATAAACATGCATTAGATTTTGGAGCTCCAAGCGTCACCGGGCTTAAATATGTCTGATTTTGGGCCTCATGACTGTGAATAACTGAGTATGACTTTTTCCAATTTTGATGTTGTACTTGGCGAGAAGTATCCTTGTATAAGGCACCATTTAACTGATTTCAGATTTTTGGAGTTGGAAATGGTCAGAGGTCAAAGTCACAAGGCCTCCTGTCGATAAAGTCAATTGTCGCGATATTTAAGAAACTGCTTGAATTCGGAATTTTTACTGTACTTGGTCAAGGGTCACATGGCGCTTATGCTTATTCATCTAATTGTCGTCTTGCTACCATGGTAACTTGAAAGCTTTTCAAATTACATCAGTTGGATGGCGACTTTGCGACTGCGGCAGGCCATACCCATCGACTCGCGCGCAGTCGAACTGCCTCTAGTTACTTTCGTTGCGTTAGAAACGTTCTTTTTCAATATAATTGATACCAAGATCATCTGATTTTGAGTAAGGCGTTTTTGATTTCTAGGCCATTTTTCGGAGGCAATGCAATTCCAAATTCGCCCATTTTTTCTACAGCGGCGGGCTCGGAACGTCTAGATATTGTGGCCTCTGTAGCTTGCCATTACCAGCCGCATACCAGACAAAACCGCGATGGACAATGGAGGTGTAGCCTAGCATGTCTTCTTTATTGAAAGCGAGGGCATTCCAGGCTTTCATAAAGAGACGATGCTAAGCTACACCTCCATTGTTTTCATAAGCGGGTTTTGTCTGGTATGCGGGCTGGTATGGCAAGCTTCAGAGGCCCACAACTATCTAGGCGTTCCGCATGACCGCCGCTGCTTAGAAAAAATTGGGTCTTCGCGAATTGGGGGGAATTGCATTGCTGCCGAAAAATGGCCCTAGAATCAAAACGCCTTACTCAAAATCAAATTGATACTTGTATCATTTTATTTGGAAAAGAATGTTCTAACCAACAAAATAAACGGTTAATACATTCTTGCAATATGGTGAAGAAAATTAGCGATTTATACTCGTAGCATTTCTTTCTGGCCACCCTGTATATTATATATATATATATATTCCGTACAGTCGCACGGCTAAGTGGTAAATAATATGTTCATGAACGCAGATCTACAGGGAAATAATAAAAAGTGTTCATTCCGAATCAACATAATATTGTTATTTGGCCACCGAAAAATAGTTCGTGTTATCAATCTTTTTAGGAACTGAACAAATAAAAATAATATGTATTTTTCAACAAAAAAAAATCAAAGGTCAATTTTCTTCGAATTTTTCATGCAAATGGCAATAATAGGGACTGTTTTTGTTCGTTATTTGATGCGTTATCGAGTTCAAATGTTCTCTGCTTGATGAGTCGTACATTTACATTGGTTATTTCTCCTTATAACAGGCATACCGGCTGCAACGGTCATTTTGGCTGGCGCGATTGCAAGAGAATACTACCCAGTAGGAGACTAGTAAGTTGGAACTGATCACCATTTTGTTTGTTTTCCCCCTCGTCTTTTTTTTCTTTCTTCTCCTCCTTTTTTCCCCTTCTCCTTCTTTTCTTCTTTTTCTTCTTTTCTTCTTCTTTTTTCTTCTTCTTCTTCTCCTCCTCCTCCTTCTTCTTCTCCTTCATCTTCTTTTGTTTAGTTGTCTTTTTGTTTAATATGTATACTTGTATTTTCGTAATTTTGTTTAGCAATACCGAGATATGAGATGTTTCCCCAACTTCCCATTTGCTGAGCAACTTTAGAGTTAATAAATTTGGTTCTAGTAATAAAAGAAAGCAACAATACATCATCAGACAAGTGAAGAGATTTACCATTTCCTTTTGTAGAAAAAATAATTCTTCAAACATATTTTCTATGTTCAAGACGCCATGACGACAGTAGCAGGATTGTGTCCATGAACGGTGATCCAGTGAGACGAGGGTGTTTCTCCCCCTCCCTCATTTAATTTGAGGATCGTCCGTCCCTCCTCGATTTTTAAAACTTGATATAATTGTTTTTATTTTGTTAACATTCTTTTTAGATTTTCTTATCTGCAAACCTATATGCAAACGATAAATATGATGGAAATACGTTACTAAACTTCATTAACACGGGGGAGGGGTGTTTAAGTCACATCTGCCACTTTTTCACGAAGTGTATGTATCCATTGGGCTATTTTCCCCGCGCGATAGTATTATTAATTCGCCCTAGGTTTTTTGGTCTCCCCCCCCCCAAAAAAAAAAATCGTTTTATGAAATCTCCGCTACTGATTCTGTCTCACCCATTACAAAACAAGTTACTGTTTTTGCCTTGGATAGTGGATGACACCACACAATTTGAGAAATAGTCTGTGGAATGTATATATGCATTTGCCAAATGGACAGTTATAAATTGCTTTACTTTAAGCAGATTCGTGAAAAAGCTTGTAAATCAAAGTTGTACAAAGTGCAATTATAAATAATTGAATGAATAAATAAGGGTTAGCTCTTAGTGGTTATAACAAAACCCTGATAAGTAAAACTCCGAAGTTTATCTGAGTCTTAGCGGTTAAACGTTTTATTTTGATAACTGTTATTGAATTCTAGTAGTAGTAGAAGTAGTAATAGTAGTACCAGTAGTAGTAGTGGAGGGAGAAATCTTTGAATTTGTCTTACATGTCGTGTAAACATTTTGTTCACGTCTTTTGTGTAAAAATAATGAATCAACTTAACCAGGACTTTTTGGAGAATTGGCACATATATAGGGGGACATAACTTGGGAGAATTTAGCAAATTAGAGGCTTCGGGGATGGGCTAATGATAAGCGGCAGAGGTACGTTCACTTTGGTCCAGTTGCTTAGGCCTAACGATGAAGTATAACAAATATAGAAATATAATTTCCAAAGACATACACTCCTCCCTTGGACCCTGTGGATTAGTATGTGTTGTAATCGATAATATCTGATTGCATACTATAATCCCATTTTTTTATCGTGTCTATTTTAAACAGCTTAAATACATTATTGGTTTCATGTGAAAATTTGATGTCTGAGGTGCAAGATATAGCTTTAATGCACTAGCATGTAGAACTTCAAAAATTTACTCTGTCCTGAATATGACACACAGATAAACAGTATTTTATAGGGATAAACGGGTATGGAAACCGGCCAATCCCATGCTCTCACTTTTTATCATGCACGATGAGCTAAACATTTTGAAATAGAGGTTGTTTGTTGTTGTTTTTTGTCTTTAATTTTAGACCTTACTAGAGTCTCTAATAAGAATAATTACGCAGCTCAAATGGCTTAAACTGAAAACATTGATTAACGAAGTCTTTAATCCCTGTCCTTTCTTCAGTTGTTACATCCGGATGTGGCCACTGATCGGCGGATTTCTCGTTCCGATTGCAATAATCTTGATTGCCAATGTAGTCATCTTTATTCTTGTCATCCGAAAATTGGCTTTGTCTGCTAATGTTGTCGGGAAGGTGAAGAAAGATGCCCAATCGGAGCGCAGAGAGTCGATTGAGCGTGTCCAAAACGCGATCTGCATCCTCGTGCTACTCGGTTTGACGTGGCTTACCGGATACCTTACCCTTATCCAGGCGGCGAGCGAGGTGACAGAGGTTTTTTTCATCATCTTCAACTCCCTCCAAGGTTTCTTCATGTTCCTCTTGTATTGTGTGCGCAAGCCCATCGTACGGAAGCAGTGGGCTTTGACCTGTGGATCCGTTTGCCTCATGGATTCACAACGTTTTCTTTCTTATCGTAGCACCTCCTCAACCGGTGCAGTCACTTCTATTACCACCCGTCGTCGCGGTGATACGGAGCGATTAGACCGCAAGCAGCACAGCGAAACTGTGTCAGAATTTCACATTAACCCAACTTACGATTCCACGGAATAGTGTATTGGCTGTAAACTATTAAAAGAATAGCGAAACATAAGTAGATCATTTCTCGATAAACATCCAGAAACCGTTCTGGTTAAACGATGGTTTCCACGGAAATTATGTTCTATTTTGTCACCTATATGGGAATGTCTAAGATTAACGACTTTCTAAATTGAAATTTCAAATTAGTGACATTTAGCAACCCACCCCCACACTAAACTTTGAGTCTTTAGGTCGCCTATGAAATAAACGCAGATATTTTGGGTTCATTGGCAATTAATTTGGTCTTACAAACTCAGTCAACGTGTATTTTGGGCCACAGTTCTGTTGCTTTCATTCCCCATTCGTGAATATTCCTCAACACAATACCTAACATACTTTAGTCCTACTTATAAATTTTGAACATTTGAAATTACTCATGCAGAGCTTACTATAAAAATGCATGAAATCCACTTCAATTGTATTTCTTTGTCCGAAACTTTGCAGAATACGATGGAGTTTGGAACAAATATACACAATGTTCGAACTTGCCTGTGAAGTTTTGCTCCAAATTTCATTCCATTTCTCGATGTACATGTATAATTGACCTCAGAGGCGTCGATCCCACCAATGAAAATATGGGGGTAAACATATTGATTTACCCCTCCCCCCCCACACAATAATTTTGACAACTTGAAAAATTCTTAACATGCAATGCAAATATATGCTTTAAAAAGCATTGAAAAAATCACTATAAAAGCATTAAGCATGGCATAAAAATACTATTAAACATACAAAATTGTCATTTTTTCGGTGGGCTTTGCGCACAAAATTCTGTATTACAATTTGGGACATTTTTTACTTTTGCCCCCAATCCGAAACACGGATCGACGCCCCTGGTTGACATATACACTGATTATACTGATGTTTGTTAAAACTCACCTTCATGAGGTATCGATATAGCAAACCATATTTTTGACGCTTGAAAAAAGGGTAAAGGTCAACATTTATGTCACTTAAATTTGTCACAAATGAATTGGAAAGTGATTATTTTATGTTTAACTGCTGTGACAGCTTAAACAAATATGTTTAGGGTAAGTCAATGTCTCCAGTAAATGCAAGCATTGGATAATAAACAATGCAGTGTGGTACATACGATATGGGAAGATTTATTTAAGGGTCATTTTATTAAGACGAAAGACAATCTGGTATACTGCATGTATCAAGATAAAACACGTTGTTCTAATCATGAGCTGTAATTTAAGCAAGACGTTAATTTTGTACCGAAATTGAGTAAAGTTACCAAATAAAGGAAAACACATCATGAAATTATAGCACAAAACTACTGAACGAATGAAGTTCTTGTACAATGCAGATACGTAAATGTTGATTTTACATACAAGTATGAATTAAATACATCTAAGTGACTTATTACGCAGTAGATTTATATGGTGTTAAGTGGTTATTTTTTTTCTAAAATAAAACAGATTTGTTGATTTTTTTTTTAAATATTTTATATTTCCTTATATATGATTTCGTGTGAGATCAAAATATTCTATTTTTGGCTGCATGATAGGTATATATTTCATACCAAATTCTGTCGAGCTGCAAAACATTATGACGATTCTAGTTTAGTTTTATCAAATTGTAGCATTGTATAGTTATCTAATATTTCGTACAATTTTTGCAATTGAATTACGCAGGATGTACAATTTAATAAATTTGGTTGTTTTTTGAAATGAGAAATATCACGTTTGTTTCATTTATTCAGATTTTTTGTTATATATTTACAGTGTTAAGTGTTGTATTCGCATACTGCTTATAAGATTGTATAATATCAAACACGTAGAACAAGCTTTGTACACCTTTTTTTTTTAAATCGTGTAATTTTGGTAATGCATAAGATAAGTGCATATTCAATCCTTGATAGCGAGAATATGGCACCTGTTGTCACGTTATGGGGTACTTTTTTCGACATATGAATTCCACACTATCTGTGTTTATGTTGCGTGCGTGTATATCTGAAAACAAAAATTACTTTGGAAACATTTTAATGGTTGATAAACTATCACTGATTTCTTGATATCAGCATACATCATGAAAATATCTGTATTCATAGGAGAGGCAAGCACATTATATGATTCTGTTTTGTATAATCCAGAAATGTAATCATACAATTGGCGTACAAGTAAGAATTTGATGCATAGTTGTTTACTACGCAGTGAATGCTAAAATGTGGTAAGTGGATTTTTTTCTTAATGGATACACAATTGTTGACATTTTCGAAATATTGCAATTTCCGTTATCAAAATTGGCGTGTGGGCTCACCATTTTGTATTGTTGGCTGTATGGTGGGTTTATATTTTCACCCAATTATATTGCATTGCAAACGTAATGATTTAATTCCATCATACTATAGCATTTAATGTAATATTTAGTGTAATATTTTGGAAATTATTTGCAATCGTGTTACAGGCTTTAAAATCTTAACACTTTTAATGTTACTGAAGTGGGAAATGTCAGGTTTGTTTTACC
>JZLH01S0064891.1:9799-21539 GCA_001188425.1 Eucidaris tribuloides | reverse complement strand
GTGTGTGTGTGTTGTGTTGTGTGTGTGTCGTGTGTGTCGTGTGTGTGTGTGTGTGTGTGTGTGTGTGTGTGTGTGTTGTGTTGTGTGTGTGTGTGTTGTGTGTGTGTGTGTGTGTGTGTGTGTGTTGTGTGTGTGTGTGTTGTATGTGTGTGTGTGTGTGTGTGTGTGTGTGTGTGTGTGTGTGTGTTGTATATGTGTGCATGTGTGTGGTGTGTGTATGTGTTTAGTGTGCGTGTGTGTGTGTGTGTTTGTATGTGTATGTATGCGTGCATGTTTGCATTTGTGTTTGTTTATATATGTGTGCTGTGTTAATAAAAGTGAAGTCCTTAATGTGACATCTTTTCTCATTTCTGCTATCTTTCTAGTTTCCACTGTTGTATATTAGTACATAAAATGGATCTGACATAGCATTAACCTGTAGAAGACAATTCGTTTTTAGTACAAGTATTCTCCATAGATCCCAGCCTGAGATATCTAGTTTTCAGTCTCCAACCGGTTAACATTATGTTGACCTGATGTGTAAAGATGCAATTAGCTTGTTCTCTATTCTGATTCTTCATACCAATGGAAGAGCCAAGAAATGAAGAATGAAAATCTAACACTGATGTAAACTCATTTCAGAGAATAAATTCTTCCCAGCCAACCTGACTACAAAAAGTTGCGAGACCTAACATAATGTGTGGCTACACAATGTCCCCAACATACATATTGGGGTAAGTCAGTAGTCGTATTCATGTGTCTTTTTCACACCCGTTCTGCAGCTGATACTTTCTTCGATCACTCGTCTAATTGAGAAAGTATCTTATGTTTCCTTCTGTGAAAATGCACTTTTGGATACACAGAAGGAAATGAAGATGGGGTGCCTATAGATAGGAATAGGTCATAAATATTTGATTGGGCTTGTTAATTATGTTTTAAACTAGTTTGACTGAGGTCACACCTACACTTTCTGGTGATTGATGTTGCATGATTATAATGACACTATCCTTATCCTTTTCATCAATGTTGACATATCATATCATGACAAGGAGCTACATGTAAATGGCGTGGTTAAAAGAGAGGTGCTTGGAATGAACATGTATATTTGACAACAGTATTTTTGGTTGGAAATTGGACCATTTATCTCTTCCAGCAATTAGATATAAGATTTAGGGATTTTGTTGGTGAACTAATGGAACTAATGGATTGAAAAACTCCCTCAAAAGACATGTAGTGCCAAAAGCTAGGTTTATGGCTAGAAACATTGTGAAAATTTTACCACTATCTACTGATCATGTATTTTTTGACCCCAAAACTTTGCAGGAATATATTGTCAGATGAGAATTAGAAGGGTATTGACACTTAACCCTTAAAAGTGAAAAGGGCGCTAATGCCATATTGTGTGTACAGTGTAATGTTCTGTATTAAAGGGATAGAGATAATACCCTGATTCTCAAGCAATGATGTGTGAAACTGGTCCAAATTCTAATTTGGATCTAGATCCATAAAACCTGCAGCATGTCAGGAATGGTGTACTCACCACCCCCCCCCATAAAACTAACAACAACAACAACAACAGCAATGAACAAATAAACAAAATAATGCATCAACAAGAAAAAACCCGGTTAGACTATTAAAAATGCACCATTATTTGGGGTCATAATAGCATTGTCATCCAATGTTTAATTGATGCATTGGCTTGGCGATTCAGCTGGATAATTACCAGAGATGGAGGTAGGAGGAAAACTGGCCAGCCAGAACATTCAACTCACAGTATGACACTGAAATTACACACACACATACAAGCACACAGACTGAGACACACACACAGGCACACAGACACAGGCACACAGACACAGGCACACAAACACATGCTATCTCAAGTTCTCAACACACACACACACACACACACACACACACACACACACACACACACACACACACACACACACACACACACACACACACACACACACACACACACACACACACACACACACACACACACATGTATATACTTTAAATTTATATACAAGTACATGTGTGCATGGCTATGTGTGTGTTTCAGTATGTTTATAGTATATACATATTTAATGTAACGTATAGATACAAAAAATGTAATAAGTTAGGGATTCAACATCTACTGCAGATAATGATTTCATTGAATTTAAAAGATCTTGCCTTATGTGTCACATTCTAACATGTAATTCCTATATTGCTGTTTGAGACATATGCTAATAATAAACATATAAAATACATTCATAAGTAATGTTAGATATCAACTGTAAGAATTATTTCATTGTTCGTGTTCATGAAATTGTGTGATTTGTGGGGTAAAATATAATACTTCATAAATGAAGATGTAATACAGTACCAGCCACTGAAATCTTTGTCAACTAACAATGAATGCAGTTTTGTGCTTTTGGACTGAGAAGGTGGGGGAAAAAATCAAATATATTGAAAAGAATCTGAGTCTGTAATAATCATTACCTATTTTTCATCAGACCTACAAACTGTGGATATACCTGTCTCTAGACAGCAACAATGTTTTACACTCTAAGCTAAATACATGGACCGTCGTGTCATGTTACAAACAAGCACATTTTCATACATTGTGTTTGTACATGTATATCTTCACCTGTCAACAATCATGTAAAAATGTTTTAAACTCTGTGGCTAATTTACGGCAACAGACTGTGCATTCCTAAATGTTAGTTGCATTTAATTTCATTGCCCCTTGAAGAGGCATCTGAATTTTGACACGTGTTTAACAGATCTGAAACTCTGAGGTGTGATTCTCTGCACAGCTGGTTCGTTCTGTGGTGGAATGTGTACATCATGTACGTCTCTCCTCTCTCCTCATCAGTATATGTATGTGTGTGTGAGGGTGTGGGGGGGGGGAACACCCCCCTTTTGGCCATGGAACTGTTTCCCATATGACATGATTTGGCCATGAACGGACATGATTTGGCTGCAGTTGACTCCCTCCTTGAAAAATCCTGTGTACACCTATATATTTTTCTCCAAAATGTCTTCGTATAGTGGTGTGCAGGGATATATATCCAAGAGAATGTGGGGTGCGTTCGTTATTCCGAAGGTTCGTTATTCTGAAGGTTCGAATACTCCGAAGGTTCGTTATTCCGAAGGTTCGTTGTTCCGAAGTTTCGTTATTCCGAAGGTCCGTTAGTCCGAAAACGAAATAAGGTTCGTTAGTCCGAAAACGAAATAAGGTTCGTTAGTCCGAAGGTTCGTTAATCCGAAAATAAAATAGGGTTCGTTATTCCGAAGGTTCGTTAGTCCGAAAAGGAAATAAGATTTGTTCCTATTTCGTTTTCGGATTAACGAACCTTCGGAATAACGAACCCTATTTTATTTTCGGATTAACGAACCTTCGGAATAACGAACTTTATTTCGTTTTCGGATTAACAAACCTTCGGAATAACGAACCCTATTTTATTTTCGGATAAACGAACCTTCGGAATAACGAACCTTCGGAATAACGCCACAAATGTTCGGATTAACGAACCCTTTTTCGATTTCGGACTAACGAACATCGAGGTATAGGCAATTTACGTGTTTCGGAATTACGAACCTTCGGAAAAACGAACCTTCGGAATGACGAACCTTCGGAATAACGAACTGTAACCGAGAATGTAACATGAAGCATGGGGGTAGTGGGCAGGGGCAGATGTTCCCCTCTTCCTTCAACAGTTTTGCAACACTGGTCCATTTCAAATTTGATACTTACGAAAACTGAATACCACACTTTTATACATGTTGTAAAACTTCTGTCGTCCCCCTCCCCTGGTGCTTTGCTCCTACCCCCCCCCTCTCGCCCCCGGCACAGTTGTATGATCTATGATCCTTGCACAAATGTGCATTGCTAGCATTACTACATGTATTTTCTTCTCAGTCATGCATTAAATTCCATTACCATAGGGGTTTGACCTTGTACAATTGCCTCCTTCCCATGCCGAAAGAATGATCTGCAAAAATAAACATTGCAATGTACTTCATAATATGATCCTAAATAATTTAAGCAAACAGTAACAAAATTTATTGCATACACATTTTCAAACAAAAATACTTGTTACTTATGGAGACAGATTTTTGACTAGTAAAAGCAACTGTTGCCCATACAATTTTATAAAGTGGAGCAGTTTATCTCAGATCTGAATAATTTGAAATGAAACCACTTCCAAATGTGGATATTGACATTTTTTTTGTAACTACAAAGTAGTATCCACAAGTACTGAGAGATCTTGGTGTAGCTATGACCGTTTACCAAAACATTGATTTTGAACTCTTGTGGCTCAAGTGTATATCATCTGTGTCATGATAACTTTGTCTTGCCTCCGGCCATAAATGCACTTGGGTGTCTCTCTCCATCAAAGATACCGAGACCATAGGAATGCTCCGTTAAAATTTTAACGCATGGCTGTGATAACAAGCGCATCAAATATCACGGCTGTTGTACGCCAAAGCCCCAGAAACACACATGTCCATCCTCGTCAAAGTGTTTCTGTGGTCAGGTATTTGACTGTCAATCAGTTGCCATGGCAACCATCTTTCTGCCAGATTTCATATACCATTTGCCTGTGAGTGTGAGGGGAAAAAAGATACAAAGATATTTCCCAAGTGGTAGTTTCATGTCTCTTTGATAGTATGTGCGTCGTTTGAGGGCCATTTTCAAATTTGATAGTAAACTAAACAGCTGTGATAAAGCTACATGGATTGGGAAGAAAATCCAACAAGGTTTGATTGATAGTTTCTTCAGCTGTGGTGTATTGAGCAATGTACATGTTCTTGTATATTTCAAATAAATTAAAGACACAAGTTAACAATGACCGCAGTTTTGAAAAATATAAACTACTTAATCCTCCATGCTCTAAGTGTATTTGATGAATTCTAAAAACGAAGCCCTGAAAAAATTTCATAACTTTCAAAATTATCATTTATTGGTAGTGTTTTAAAAAAGTGAAAATCTATGAGTTCTTGGGTTGACCGAATTCACCTTGCCAATTTCCTCCCATAGACTACTGTGTGTAGATCTAGGCTGTTTTATACTCCACTGAAGTACTAATTGTTTATTCATGCATATATTGTTAGTGGCAGCATAAGTTTTGTAAATTTGTATTGATGTTTACCATGTAGATCAGATATCAAAGTTTGACAATTGTTTAAACTGAAGCTCCACAATGTTACCCCCAAATGAAGACAGGGAGGAATACCGAAAAAATGACGAACAGATAGTGATAAAGCTCTTTTAACAAGTAACTGGTACAATTTTGTTAACTAGTACAGAGAAATACAGAAGTTATTATTCACATTTGCTGTAGGATATAACATACAATACAATATAATACAATACAATACAATACAATACAATACAATACAATACAATATATAATGCAATACAGTACAATACAATTTGTTTGTATATGAGCATTTACAGTTATTTCAACTGATCAAAGCACTTTACAACAAAATTGTGAGAATAAAAATGTTTTAATTTCCTTTTTAGATATACATATTGAAGCTGATGTCATTTCTGACTAAATCCTATTTTTTTTTCCAATCGCAAAAAATGATACACCAGTGATTTGAAAGTTGAACGATGAATTTATCAGGTGGAATTAAGGTCAAAGTTCATGTTTGCTAAAAAAAAAAGTTTGCCTTTGATATACAGTATCACCACCAAACGTTGCCAAAACTTAACCAAAACATACACATATTGTGCTCTTCATGAGTCTGTGTGGTCTGACCACTAATACCACTCACACCACAAATATGCGGTTGCCTGGCAACCATTCACAGAGTTTGTTTGGAGGCCTGGTATCCGATGTAGATTTCTTGGGAGTGATGTGAAGCGTGACTAGAGAGCCAAGTATTTTGACATCAAATACTCTCTTCCTAGGATAGCCTATACTTTGGTTAGAAACATTGTTTAGTGATACTTTTGGTTGCACCATTCATTCCTGTAGCCAAGACACACTTTTATAGTGCATTGGATTGAATACAAATTTATATTTATTTTCAGTTATTCTGATTTTCACAATGTATGCAAAAATTAAAAGATTTATGTATCTATGTTTTTTTCATTAAGTTAAAATGTACATTCTTTAGAAGCAATAATTTGATGGAAAGAGCTACATAAGTAGTTTGAAGAAAAATAAGTGTTATCTGTATTGTACATGTTAATTTAAAATAGACTAGAAATTGACATGTATAGTTCAAATGCCAGATGAATACCGGAAACCCAGTTCAAAAAGAAAAATACTTTACAATAGTATCTTTGTAGAATGTTTGATACACAAATCAACAATTCTCCATGAAACAGTAACATCATTTTGATTTTATAAATGATTTATTCAATTTGAGGAAACTTTATTTTGCAAAGTCCCCATACAGACTTTTGTGAAGTTCTCTTATTTACCCTACTAATCTGTCAGTTTGATTCTTAAACTATCAGAAATGTCATTATTTGCAATGTGTAGAATTCAAACTGTAAAATATGTAGGGGGCCTACATCTTCAGTAGAAAGTCACAGTCACCATCTCGAGAAGGACGTAGATCTCTCCAGATACACGCTCACCAGTGACTAGCCAAACCCATTCAAGCCCATCCATGAAAGAATCTTATCTTAACATCATCTACAGCCATCTAGGTGTGGCACCCCCGGTAGCAAGCATCTGGAAGATGGTGTCAACTACATCTGTGGGATGTTGATTCTGCTGGACTCTAGAAGGAGCTGGCCGTTACTTGGTGGAGAATATTCCTGCATGTAGTATATATACATATATATATTCTATGTGATTTTCCTTGGAGTATATATATCAAGTATATTTCTGGTTTTGTAATATATCGGGATATAACTGCCTAGAAGCTAGCTGTTTGGTCCTAACATTGGATACCTACCATTGGAATACTGACAGTGTGAAAAGTATGTCTTTATTTTTATATTCTTTGATTAGAGTGATGACTGGAACTTTTTGTTGGTGTGCCAAACTTTCATTGACGTGCGTTTGTTTATCTTGTCACTCTTCACTGTGTTATTTTTTTCCTTTGCAGATATTTCAGATTACTTACATTGTTACAATGTTAAATATGTGTACACGATGCATTCATTTCTCGTAAATCAATTTGTTGAATTTACCAGCAAAAAAATTTGTTGGTATAATGTGACTAGAGATGGGTTCGTTATGGTATGAGATGAAGTGGACATATTTGAAAGTATGAGTGTTTTTTTGAAGAATTATTGTTTGTTGCTCACATATTGAATCTGTGGCAATATTATTGTGCTAAAGGATGCTGATTGTTATATTTGCTGTAACTTGACCTAGTTATTGTGTCTTTATTGATATACTATCAAAAGGCTTATCTAGGGAATGAGGTAAGATAAAATATGTAATTCTTTACCACTCCTATACTACATGAACAGGATTTTTTTTTAGTCAAGTATTGTTATCTTAAATGAACAAATTAATGATAAGTTTAGGAGAACAACAGCTGTAATATTATTTTAAATGTAATAACTTTTATGGTATCATTACAGTTGATTCAAGTTTAGACTGATGCATCTAACTTGCAGAGGTCATCATTTTTCCTCAGAAGAAAAAAAAAATGTTCAGAATTTGGGATGTATACCTCCTACATTTTTTCAAATATGAATGATGAACCATTTCTATAGTTAAATTTTGAAAGAGAGTTGTGTATCAAAGAGAAGTGCCAAATAAAATTTAACTAAACTTAAGCTTTCATACAGTTAAATTTTGAATTTGTAATAAAATGTCAACCAGCAAAAGTTTATACATTTATAAATGAATTAGAGAGGAAATTGTTGCATGTCATGCAAGATACTGACTAGGCAGAATCTTTGAACATTTTAGTTTGTGTCCCGAACCGTGTGAGTTGCATAGAAAAAAATACTGTCCATTGTCTAATAAATCAACAAGCCAGACAGAAGTGTAAATATAGAATTATAGCTACCATACAACGTTGAAAATGTGTTTGATAGAAATAATAAAGTCTTGGCGAAAAGTGTGTCATATGGAACATCTCTTTTTTTAAACTTTTATAAAATTAAGGTGTTAATAAAACCTAGACTATTTATTGCAGTAATGGTCCATTCATCATTTAATTGTATAAACCTTCTCTCTCCATCTTGTATACATTTATAGTATTATTATGATTGTAATATACACACATACAGTAGTTTCATAGTTCAGATACCCCAGTTCCATCTAAATTGTGATGACTGTGTGCAAGCTACAGGAATTCTGATTTTTTTTTTTAAATCATTGTATAAAGAAGAATTGAAGGAACTGTCATTCAGCAGAAATGCTTGATTTCTGAGTTCCTTTGCATAAAACCTTTAAATCTGGCAGTTACACAAGGGAACTGGAGTTTGCCGATTTGACCAAAAAAAATTAAAGTAGGATTTAAAGTAAGATTTCTACACCTGGGCTCTTATGCAGTAGGATTCAATGGGTTAAGTCATTCCATTAAAATCAGTTGCATTCACAGTTACAGACTTCCAGACCAGCTGGAAGATGTCACTTTAGGTTTGATTCTAGTCTGGATACTCCATGTGATTGGAACTTGTGTTTATGACTAGTTTATTGATGAGAACAATTCCAGGTATGTAATGTCAACAGACATGTCTTGCATGCATCCAGTCAGTAGAAAAATGCTTGATGGTTTAATACTACTATATGGGCAATTCCGTGAATTATTGGACAAATCACGAATTATATAAATTGCTTTATCTCAAATCATATTACATTTTAATGGTTTTAATGGGTATGAATCATGAAGAAACATTGGGGGACATCATTTCTACTCTAAATTTTACGTCTTCAACAGCACCCTCTAGGAGAATCAGAACCATACAAGAAATATCATATGTGGGACTAGTGTGACTAAATCTCAGTTTTATGAAAAATTATCATTTATTCTGCAGATTTTTCCATGCCAATAGCTTCTTCTCATTGTTTTGAAAGTTATAAAGCCCCACATATGCATACTAAATCTGAAAAAGACATGAATAAACGCAAATTTGTGTGGATGGACAAAATGTAACGTAACTAACCGTAACGTAACTAACCATGTTTTTGATGTTGTAGTTAAAAATGAAAAGATTTTCATCAATAAGTTATCTATCAAGTGACTTATCAAGATGCCAGAAATAGCATGAATACCAGAGTTTGTTTCAGTTGAAAACAGGTTGAGTAAACTTTGAGGACAAAGACTTGCCATTTTTTTCCATGTCCTCTTTACGTAACGTAACTAACCATAATTAAAGTTCTTGTTATTACCCACTGAAACATGTCTCATCATGATTTTGCTTGATGTTGTGAAGTAGGTGCCAGTCTAGAGAAGTGACGGTACCAAAACAGAAAAATAATATCAAAGCATATTCATGTAAGAGCCAAATGTTGAATAAAGTTTGTCATAGAGTGTAACGTAACTAATCATGGAATTGCCCATATACTGAAGAGTGGATGAATAGTATTGACTTAGGTAGGATGATGATCGAAGTAATAACATGGAGTGCGGTACCACTTTGGTTTGTTTCATATGTACACACGTCAACAAATTCCAAATTTCTTAAAATGTTTAGATATAGTTAAGAAATGTACCTTCATAGATATAATTACTAAGAAAAATATGACATAAGCAATTTGAAAGACAAAATTGCAACTGATCTTTTGATCTTTTAAATAGATGTATAATTCCATGCATTATTTGATCGTCTGTATTATGACTTTTTTTAATATACCGTTATAAGCTGTGAAGATTTACTGGCTGATGTGAGGTTTTATTTATCAAAATTGGTAAAGTTTTCATTAGACTTGGAACATGAAAAGTAATTTAAAGGAAGATGTAGCCTGCAGCTATGTAGCAGGAATAAGTTAAGAAAAAAATGACATTGTGAGTATTGTGAAAATCATGCTACATGGTGATGAATAAATAAGGGGTACTGTGTGACATTTATCCTCAGCAAGGCCATATCAATTAGTAAATTTCTGTTAATATTAAGTCTTTGCTAAATTTTCCATTGAAAAAAACTCGCCGAAACAGCTACAGGGGGAGGAGCTTATCGATTAAAAAAGTGCATACATTACTACGGCGCGATTAACACATGTTGGGCGGCATGCATTTGTCATGCAGGGTCAGCTCAAGGCCAGCACTCGTGCAATCTGATTGGTTGGCAAGAAACCCAAATCTTTCTTAACGTATTCCTGTTAGTTGCTGGCTACATCTTCCTTTAAGTAGCATTCAGGGTTCGCAATTACCCGGGAAATACCTGTATTTCCCACCCAGGCGGGAAATACTGGGAAATACTAGGAAATACTGGGAAATACCGGGTAAAACTGAGAAATACCTGGGAAATACTGGGCAATACATGGGCAATACCTAGCAGTGTACTCTTGAAGTTGTACAAGGTCAACTAAGAAGGTCATTAATGCCCTTCATTTGGGCTCTTCTTACACAAATCCACCTTGAACTGATAATTTTCAGATGAAAAGACTGTTAGAAACCTCTTCTCAATTTTCAGTCATGGTAATAACTTAATTCAGTGTAATTTCACATACTGTATACATACATGTACAGTACTACACTGTACATTATTCAAGTGTTACATGCAGCTTTTTGTGGGGTGTGGCCCTCATCTTGCTGAATATACAAAGACAAAATTTTAAGTGTTCTTGATTTATAGAGCAATCCACTTATATTTGCAGACTGAAATGATTGAAAAAAGTTTCTAAAATAAAAGCAGGTAATTTTTAGATATTCCTACTTTTAGTATTAATTTGACCATGGATAAAATTTGTCCCACCAATCAGAACGAGTCCCTAGTTTTCCACTAGGTTCCCCAGCATCAGTTAAGTTAGTTTTTTGTTGTATTTTGTGTTAAATCACACTTCATGTACAACAATCTCTACATATTTTGTTCATTATCCTTCAAGAAATAACTTTTTTATAGTACTTCCCATCAAAAATAGGAAGGCCGTATTTACCGTAAATACCGGTATTTACCACCTGGTATTTACTGCCCGGTATTTACCGGCCAACCCTGGTAGCATTACATACACATTGACATATTCTCATCACAAGTTCATAACCACCAACATCATTTTTAATACTGGTACTATACTTACCACCACCATCACCACCAACACCACTACCAACACCACTATTACTACCACAACCACCACCAACATCAATACCACCAATACCACCACCACTACCAACACTATTACCACCACCACCTCCAATATCACCACCACTACCACTACTACTAACACCACCACCACCACCAATATCACCACCATTGCCACCACCATCAATATCACCACCACCCACCACCACCACTACTACCTCCACCACCACTACCACCACCACCACCACCACCATGACTGTGACCACCACCACACTACCATCACCACCACCACCACTATCACCACCACTACCAGCACATCACCACACCACTACCACCATCACCACTTCCAGCACCCCACACCACCAGTATTACTATTACTACCAATACCACCCATCGCTATGGCGATATCCTCACCACCACATCTCCATCATCAAGGCTCATTTATGGGATGGATAAATTCCTTCATACCTTACTATGCAGACAGTTAGTATGTTAATACTGTTCAAGTGTTTGTGGAATCTGAGTTCTGGCAATCTTAATTATATTGCTATCAATTTTGCCCTAGTCTGCCTCTGTCTGTGTGTGTGTGTGTGT
>JZLH01S0064864.1:58787-69524 GCA_001188425.1 Eucidaris tribuloides | reverse complement strand
ACACACACACACACACACACACACACACACACACACACACACACACACACACACACACACACACACCACCACGCACACAACACACACACACACACACGCACACGCACACACACACACACACACACACACACACACACAACCATATAGACACACGCGCTGCTCTACCGGTAGAGCAGAACGGTGAAGGTTCCAACTCTAAAAAAAAAGCATTGTTATCATTATTTTCCCATGATTACATGCAATACAAATTCAATACTGAGGAACGTAGGAAACTTACAATTAAAAGTCAATCTTTATTATGACCACGCATGAGAAAATAGTGAATTATATAAGATTCGATTCATCCTGTCATCAAATTATTAAACAACATTCGAGTGACCAATCACCCCTCATTCTGTTATTCGACATGTTAGTTTGTAGTCACGATTGAGGTTTAAACTTAGACAAAACATTTGTCTAAGCATGCTAAATATGGGAAATATTTAGTGTAAACTATGACAGTAGTCATTTTCATATTATATTGTGGGAACAATGTAACACGTGCACAAGGGATTGTTTATAACTGTCTGCATAATAACATTGAGGCTACACTGAAAGGATTCAAAATACTGAGTTGAAGGATTCTGAAACGATTACCGTCCATACTTACTCTCCAATTTAGACACCGTGTCTAAGCACACCCTTTTTGAAATACTGGCCGTTGGTCCTTATTCATATATTCACATTGAAGGTCTAACTTTACACTTAAAGTAGAATAACTTACGTGAAATTACGTCGCATCCAGAGATGCTACTTTGCAAGAAATTTCAGATGGAAAAGAAAATTAAATTCAAGAAAATGGAAACATTGTCTCTAATTATAAAAAAAAAAAATGGAAATGGCTTGGAATTCAGGATTAAACTCCCCTTAATGAAAACCAGAATGGTCATGCATTCCACACATTTAGTATTCAGTTTGGTACGAGAGTGCATGTATTATAGTAAGTTTGGCACCTATAAAGTTCAGGATATATTACAGTACCTAATTTTATATAGCATCTCTGGTCGCTCCTCCCTTATATTTTTGTCACATCAAAAGAATGAGAAAATTTAAAATTAGTTGTTATTTTGAAATAACTTCTTCCTTACTTAATTAAAGCTTTGATTTAGACTCAAACTGTAATTGAATACGCTTTGTCAATACTGGATTTTGTGTCTACAGTACTTCGTAGTAGCAGAACTCTAGGAATATGTTGCCATAATACTCTCCTCTGTAAGGATAAGAGCCGCTGCCATAATCTTCGTTAGCTACGTCGTTATCGTCCCAACGAAAGTACTCTTCAGTAAACTTCATACCATACACCTAGATGAGTGAAATAAGAATCAAAATAAACAGACATTAAACAAATAAACATTAGAAATGATTTAGGTGACATGCAGGAACTTGCGATCCCCTGAAAGTGGTGGAAAAAGAAGCATATCAATTCAAAGGCTAATGCACAAACAAAGGAAAAAAAATGTATCACCCAAGCACCTCGATCCTCCTTCAAGAGGCCTGGCAACGTATAAGCTTGAAATATACGTACTCCCTGACGTTTTTAAACGTGTTAATATACTCATAAAACGTAAAAAAATGTGTCTGACTGAGAAAGTTAGTCAAGATTGACAAAAAATCTTGATCAAATGACGAAACTATTGTTTGAAATCCACAAAGATATTGGTGGTTTATGACTGTCGAATTTTTAATTGTTTGCAATTCTTACTATTCCAGAAAACTCTTTAATGGCAAATTCCCATGATTATAAGCAATGATATGGCAACCCCATCATCAAATCCAGCCACATAAAAATGAAAAAAAAAATCTCGATTGATTGAATATTTTTGGCTTAACTAAATCCTGTCATGTTCTCAAAATCATTATCAAGTACTGATTACCAAAAACAAAGAAAGAATTTATTCAAAAATTGGGAATAGAGACAAATCGTTTGTGGGTCTAAGACTTTCATAAAAAGGTCCAAAATGATGCCTCTGATCCCTGTCAAGTAACCAGATGAATTTGTTTTCGATAAAAAAGTTATATTACAGAAATGAACCATATGCCAATCATAAAGTAATTTTGGTAATACATCAGTAGTCCTTCAAATACATTGTTCCCAAAGACACGTTTCCTATGTTTTTACATTAAACATCCTCAGACCAAAGTTAAAAAGTGATATAAAAAAGTGGTACCATCACATTAATTGGGCTGATGCACAAATAGTTGACTTTAAAACAAGAATTTGGCCTAGAAAGATCAAAGAGACCATTTGGAAAGACTAAACCAGCACTCAATACGGATTCTGGATACATATTATCACCACTATATGCTTCAGTGAACTCTTAACAGCAGGCAACTTTCAACGGTTGAAATATAGCTTGAAAAGGTCCACAGAAATGGACGAAAGCTAGCCAGCAAAAATAATAAAGTTGGTAGAAGCTGGAAGTTTTGATTGTAGGGTTTCAAAAACATTTTCAACATGAAATTTATAATAAGAAGCACGCAAGTATTGTGGTGTTGGTGAATGGTGCCGCTAATGCTATTGTGATGAAATGTTTCTAAAGCAAACCCCCGTTATTGAGTGCGAATCTTGCTTAGAGGAACATCCGAAATATTCCAATCGGTCTTACCTCCTGACATTGGTGGTTCTTCTTCAAGAGGTAGAACGAGTCATCCAGCGGCATGTAGATGGGGTTGGAGGCAAAACCGTCATCACGGCAGCAGTAATAGATGTTGGTGTCGTGATAGTAGTTACCATCGGGAATTTCTCCGCCAAAAGAATTTTTATTGGACGTGTCTTCATCGTCCCAATGAATCATTCCTTCATTAAGTCCTGTCAATCGAAAGCAGTATAGAGCACATAAGGATAACTCAGGTTGGAGGAAGTGAGTAAGTGAGTGTGTGTGTGTGTGTGTGTGTGTGTGTGTGTGTGTGTGTGTGTGTGTGTGTGTGTGTGTGTGTGTGTGTTGTGGGTGTTGTGTGTGTGTGTTTGTGTGAGTGGTGTGTGCATGTGTGTGTGCTGCGTGTAGTCACACAATTGACTAATCAATCAATCAATCAATCAATCAATCATCAATCAATCACATCAATCAATCAATCGAATATATCAATATTAATTCAATCAATGACGCAATCAATCAATAACAATGCGATCGATCGATTAGAATCAATCATCAAAAACTCAACCAACCAACAATCAGTAGTAACTCAATGCCCACTCATACAAACTATAAAAAAATGGTATGGTAGTGCTACCAATTAATCATATCGACTAATCAATTCGATCAATCAATCAACTAATCAAGTCGAATAACCCAGCCAATCATCATCGGATTCACTCACTCACTCATCACTCACTCATCATCAAGTCTATTAATAATTCATTCAATAAAAGCAATCAATCAATCATTCATTCAAATATTGAATAAGCAATAATTATTATTCATCACCTCAATCACATTACAGCGAATACAACACAATAGAATCCTTCGTGATTAACTTACCTGGCCCGCGGACAAGAATCTTTCCCTTTATGACACATACCTGTCCAGGCTCGAAGGGCACCTGAGGAATCAATCTCTTCCACCGTCTTGCGAGCAGAAGTGCTCGCGGTACACTGTCGCGCTCCAAACGGCCCCGGGAAATGAAGGGGTTGCTCCCAGTAATTTTCTCAGGGCATCGCTGCTTTTCGGTGTCCGTGAAAACCGCCATCCTTCGTACCAGGTGAACTGAGAGTGGCAGCGGTGTTCGGCATTGGAGAGCGTAGCGTTCCCATCCGGCCAAGTATGGGAATCTCGATGACGGGTTCGGAAAGACCATTGACAAAATATTTGTTGTAATACAGGTGTGATAGACATTTGCACGCGCGGCCTGGTTTCATATACTAATTCTAACCTCAACCGTAACCCTACGCTTAACCCTATCCAAACAAAATGGCAAACTAACCTAAAGTTTGTCCTTTGATTATTGCCACCGGAGCAACTTGTCACCGGAGTAATGTCGGTGCCCCAATACTAAAATTTCTTTAAAAAAATACAACCACAACCATTAATAATTGTCTCGACATGTTTCTTCGGACATTAGACGTAGAGCATGAAGAATCGTCCCAGATAGAAAATTCTTGACGTTTCGATCATCTCGAATAGACTCGTCGAGCGCACAGCTTCCGACGAGAGTGATGTCTCTGCTGCAGTGAAGAACACTGAGTCTGACGCTATACCTTTGTCACCAAAACTGCATAAACGAGATGTGACATTCTTTGCTAGCAATGAACACCTTGAATGAGGACAAACTCATTTAGATTTTGATAGCATAGCCAAACAAGATGACTTGGTTTCTCGTACTAAAGAATCAAAAAATTGTCTGCTGTATATGTTTCTGAATCCTTAAGGGTGCTTTTACTTTCCAAAGGTGAAGCGAAATTCAACAAGGATTGATTGCACCTTAACGATACCACGTCTATTTATGTATGATCGTCAAACATGGAAACAAATCTCACCTGTGATGCCAATGGCATTCTTCCAATGCGATCTAATTACTGCATAGCCAGCTCCATGTTGCTCTGTAATGTTAGCGATTGTCGTTTGCATCCACGACGCGACTAAGACTGCGGCACGTGGTCGGCAATCGCTGCCAGAAGCGAGTCAAAGACCTCCTGCATCCGATCACAGTAGATGGCGATAGTCTCTGGTATAGAAGAAAGAATTAACATGTCGCCTCAATATGTTCAGTTCGTTGTCTGGCGGTTCACTGCTCAGTGGTATTCAATCCGAGGATTTTTTTCTCTGGAACAAGATCTAACTTTAGACTATTTCAAAAAACTTTATAAAAGGCCGATGAATTCGGTGAATCGTTCAATTGATGCCAATACAACGGGAATCATTCCACAACGATCGCTGATAATCAGAATGACAGGGCCTCGGAAAGTTGAATATCAAAAAGGTTGGTGGGCAGAGTATTTTTCGAACAATGCATGGTTTGCCCCTCAAGCCATTGTCAATCTGAACGTATCCGGCGCGCCTGACGACCTGAGTGTCTCCTCTTCACCCTGCTTTTCCTCGACATCGACTCGAAAATATCCGACTGGCTTTGATTAATTATCTCCACCACGTTTTTTGCCATTAATCAACGATTCTTATTATGTGAAACTAAGATTATCTCTGTATCTGCAACACATGGCGAGACTCAGTTTGATCATTGACTCCGATGTTCTTGAAAATTCCACGCAATCTTGTACAATATTACAGGCATGACAGCGTGTTGACCACAAGTGTCCTAATCTGTGACCCCGATATGAGATAAAATATTTTCTTCACATGCAATGTTTGACAGAACATAACAGATTAGAGCGTGTATGACATGTACTCACCGGCAAATTCGTCCCCTCCCGTGGTTGATAAACTATGTGTTCTGGACTCACCGAAACTGCCATCCAGTCGTTTAGACCCGCGTCCAACACGTCTTGTGTCAACCTGCACTCGCTGCTCTGAATCCCATGACATTGGTATTGAAGTATGCTGTTGTCAACCTGGCCTAGACATAACATAAAATCCATAAAATATTCTCTCAACATCGAAGATATTTAATTGTGGCGTATAACATCCACTTTCCACGGACAGGAGGTGTGTATCTCGGGAATTAAGTTTCGACTGACTGGCTTAAAGAACGACACGGACAAAAAGTGGGAAGAAGAAACGCGACGGAGAACTCGAATGGAGAACAAAACGGACGAAGACCCAGATAACAAAAGCAAGCAAGCAAACAAACAAAACAACACAACAAACACGGCAAGAAATAGTAGAAAAGAACAGAACAGGAAACAGAGCAAACGACAGAACAAGGTAACAAAACACAACAACGAAAATAATATCTTAGCGTGATCGCTCGCGTAGTGCACGAAATTCTCGTCTGGTCTCTTCGGTATCGCATCAGTCTTGTTTCTTCCTAGGTCCACTTCGTAACTACATGCTGTGAAATGGAAAAAGATTAATATTTTATAGCAAGTAAAGCATCGATGTCTTTCGTTGACATATAATTAGTATGGGATTATTTAATCATTAGAGGATATGTTGTTTCTTATCGTTTAGAATTGCTATTAAAAATAAAGTAATGGTTCTATGTATTTTTTATCTCTATTTTCCTACCTATCTATTATTCTATTTCAATGTATGATTGCTGTGTTACTTACAAAATATTTTTTCTGACGTGTAGCATTTTTCATAAACCTTTCGCTTAGAGATTAGTAGAATAAAAATATGTCCATCTCCGATGATTTCATGTCTTGGAAAACTATGATTACAGTAATCTTGATCGAAAAGTCAGTTGCTAATGTTTTTTGCTCCAACTGTCCCTCTTTCTCAGACCTTCCTTATTGTGACTCCACTGAATATGCTTTTTAACATCTGAACGCAGAATCGAAAAGACCAACTTAAATAACACTCATCTTTTGTCAGTAGTAATGAGAATACTTAACTAATTTCTGCGAACGTTTGTTTGTACAACAATAATTTTATGCCATTGTTTCAGTTCACGGTTCATTAATATTTTACAGATTCAAGGAAACTAAAAATTTTAAACAATTTTAAAAACAACAAGATTTTATAAATAAAAAAAAATTTCCAATGAAAGTTTGTGAGTAGAATTGATGGTATTTTTGCAGGACTTTCGATGTACTCTCTGTGCATTATTCTGGAGATAGCAACCTAAAGAATATGGGTACGATTCATGCTTGATCAGTAATGTTTACTAGACCAGAAATAAAAAGAGCTAATAAACAATTACAGATCGAGTATTTTGATCTTATACTTCTGGAGGTCGCTACCTGTAATAATTAGAAACGAACAGCAACAATTATGCAAATAAAGATTATTTGTCTTACAGTTTCCCAGTCTTCCAGAAATACAATGAAGAGAGTCTTCAATCATAGTTGCGCCCTTCAGTGTCTACAGGCATCGGCTAACAAACCCCTCATCGAGCGGGTACTGATGTGAGACCGCTCACTCGGTGCGGTCTGCGCCTGGCCCCTGTTACACACAGTCCGTTCTTCCGTAGTAGACGTAGTGCTGTGTTTCGACACAGCTCTGACTTCCTCATAGCCTACACATAAAACAATAACATGCACTCATGAAACCAAGACAAGATCAAAAGCGATGATGCTACGCTACTTGCCTTGCTGATGCTGCTTGCCTGCGCTACTATACTACTACTACTACTACTACTAGCTCTACTACTACTACTACTATTCTACTACTACTACTTATTGCTACTACAACTACTACTATACTACTGCTTACTACTATACTACTACTACTACTATACTATACTATACTACTATACTTCTAAAATGACTACTACTACTAATTGAGACTCCAATAAAATAATGGATGCTAATTTATCCTATAAAAAAATAATATTTTGACTTACAAATACACGTACTTCCTGTTGTGTTGGATTTGTCTATGTTACATGCATAAAGTGCACTGTATACTACATCTGTCACAAACAACATTACATACGTATATATGATGTGCACACTTCTGCTCAGGATATTCAATCAAACATTCGAAGAACAGAAATTTCAGCCGTTTAAGGAAAATTCACTACGGCTTAGATATTAATGTGAGCTGTGACTCCTGACAGCCTTAAAACTTAAAAGACACTTAATACCCAAACTTGTGGAAGACCGTTTAAAAAATTGTTAGAACTTTGTATTCACTGACATATCTGACAGTGTTTGAAGGGACAATAACACATAGAACACAAAAGTTTGGACATTTATGCTGTCACTAGATCAATATGTGCAAATACAAATTGGCACATTAATTTCCTATCAGCGAGTGAGCGAATTCTTGCAACACAGCAGTCTAGGGGGGGAAAGCTGGAATTCGGTCTCTCAATGATTTTAACTTTTTTTAAAGCACGTTACATGAGCGTTGTAAACTGCAATTTTTTCAGCGCTCATTTTTGACCATGTCAGATGATACTGGCTAGCATGGGAATATGGCAGCTCAGATTTTTAAAACTTGAAAACGTTGTTATACAAGCCTTTAAAGGTGAAGGAGCCAAGCACTAACGGCATAGCTTAAGAAAAACATGACATTGTGAGTATTGTGGAGAATTCTTACATGGTGATAAAGCAGCCTAAATAAGGAGGTACTGTGATAACGTAACCCTCAGGCACGCCCATATTATAAAGTAGTTAAGTTGTGTTTATTTTACGTCTTTGCAAGTTTTCCCGGGATTAAAACTTTGCCAGAAAAAGCTATAGGGGGAGGAGCTTATCGATTTCAAACATGCATACATTTACCACGGCGCAACTTTTACACCACGCCGGGTGGTATGCATCGGCACGCATGGTCAGCTCCAGACTGTTGACACGTGCGGTTCCGCCCTCATTCCTTCGTCTCCTCTTTGGCCACTGGCATCTACCGGTGCTTGGTCCCCCCTTAGTCCTTTGGTGAGCTCATCATCCCCTCTCGGCTTCCCGCGTGCGATCTGATTGTTGCAAGTAACTAATTTATATTCTTTTAACTCTCATGTCTGTTAGTTGCTGGCTCCTCCTTTAATTGAGAAGACACGTGAAAGACAACTAGCATCTAATAATTATCAAACAATTTGAATGGGCCGCATTTACGAATTGAGGTAATTGCATGGCGAATAATCCTCTGTGATTATACTACGAGAACTACCAGAAAATTTTACCTTCCCTGGAACTCTCGAACTCGAACTGAAAAGAAATTAATACAATAAACATCATCCTTATGTAAATCTGTTGGTAACTGTTCAATGGGAGAAAAGACATTAAAACAAAGAAACTTCATACTATTTACCCATTTGCGTTCCACTTATGCTGTTATTGGTATTATTGACGGTAATAGTGTTATACTACCCTAATCAAATACATAAATCACCTCACTCTTGCACTATTTTCTCACTATTGAAAAAATATGCTTTTTAAGCATTTAAAGAATCCATGGCATAAAGCACAAGAGACAGTTCGCTCGGCGAGTGATGGACAGTGGGAGGCAAGAGTGGGGCAATAAATGGCCCTGTGATACCCCAATCTGCTATAATTGCTATAGGGCCTCGGTTCCCTTAGCCCTCAATGCCTAATTCTACAAGCAAACCTAACGAACTGGCCCCAAATTAACTTTATAGGAGTTAGTCACACTGCACAGACGCGTCTACCATCAACGGCCAACTTTATCCACGTACGATTCGCGCTCCGGTAAAACGTTTCTTGCTTTGCTCTGTAGTCACACAGCTGTGCTTCTTGGTCCGTACCACAGCCTGTCCGGGAATTATTGGGACTGCCGATCTGACACGTCAATCTCTATTCCGATATATACGTCGTTTGAAAACGTGGCGCTTTTCTCACCAGCAAGACCAGGGTCGACCCACCCCATGTACGATCCCCACCCTCGGGTTACAGTCGAGTGACTGTTTGTACCCGATGGCCCAGGAGTTGCTAATGCCGTTCTCGGGCGTTGGTTTTCGCGCAGATGTAGAGCAGTTGCTGATAGCTCGACGATCGGGAAATCGGGGGGGAAAAGCACTTCGTCGCTGCCATAGCAACAAGGCTCGCGTGACGAAAGTGATGCAATCGCCAGTTAGAGGCAAAATCATGGATAGCTGGAATGGGATGCAGCAAATCTATATATTTATTCAATTCAATTCAATTCAATTATTCGCACTGTTATAAAAAAATATATGCTAAATTTTGGTTTTGGTTCAGCACTAAAGTAATAAATTAAGCGATATACACAACACACATTCAAAAAATAGCTATGAATATATTAGAGACATGTATGACATAAGTGAAATTAGTAAAAGAAGTCAACATACGAAGACATAATCTTGAGTCATACTACCGCATTATTTTCTCCGCTATTGCATTTTTTCTTTTACAAGCAGAAATGTACATTTTAATACAATTGGTTCGAATTCTTGAGAGAAACAATCCAAATCACAACAATAAACTAATAATAATGATTGATGATGGATGATGAATGAGTGAGATCATGCACATTCATCATCATCATCAGTCATTCTTCTCTTCTTCTTCTTCTTCTTCTTCTTCGTCTTCTTTGCTTCTTCTTTTCTTTTTTCATCTTCTTCTTCTTGTTCTCTTCTTCTTTCTTTTCTCTTTTTTCTTCTTCTTCTTCTTCTTCTTTCTTCTTCTTCTCGACACTTTGTCAGTATGTAGAGATTTTCAAATGAGATTAAATCGTTCAAAAAGAGTAAACTCAATCAAATCAATGTTTTGAAGCCTGGTTGTCTGATAACCTCATCACTGACTAATTTACTTATTCAAAAGGCCCATTTTAGAAGATATTAGTATTGTTCCTTCGAGCTGTATTATAGTCAAACATTCTACAGTCTCTAGTTAAAGCTGGTAAGAATATATCGGCTTACCTCCGTCCTCGCCTCTTCGCATGAAACAATGGCCAGCGTCCGGACCTACAGAGTGTCTGAGATGTTGCAACTATTAATCCAGAAGTCACGATAACACTGTAATTTATTATGCGCTACTTCGAACATGAATATGATTTATCGCAAAATGTAAATAACGTTATCACGCTGATAGTTTATTCTCATTCTTACAGATTTAAATGATAGACAGGATATATTCCATACCCAATAAGTTTTCTTGGTATTAATTCTGGGTGAATTATAAATTTGAATATGAGAGATGAAACAAAATATAACGTTGAGTTTGATGGT
>JZLH01S0064864.1:45004-57504 GCA_001188425.1 Eucidaris tribuloides | reverse complement strand
CTCTCGTGACATTAAGACTGTGAGCATGAAGACATCGTCCCAGGAATAGAATAATTCTTCTGAGACGCTTTCCGGATCATCTCGAATAGACGGTCGAGCGGCACAGTGCTTCCGAGAGTGCTCCTTCCTGCAGTGAGAAGACACGGGTCTTTACGGTCTTATACCTTTGTCACAAAACTGCATAAACCAGCATGTGACATTCTTTGCGTAGCAATGGAACACCTTGAATAGTGACAATCGATTTAGATTTATGATAGCATAGCAACAAGATGACTTGGTTTCTCGTCTAAAGAAACAAAAAATTGTCTGCCTTAATATGTTTCTGAATCGCTGAGGGTGCTTTTATTTCACAAGGTGAACGGAATTCAAGCAGTGATGATGGCAGGCTTAACGATACCACGTCATATTTATGTTATGAATCGTAAACATGGAACAAAATCTCACCTGTGGATTCAATGGCATTCTTCCAAGCGGCGTAATTACTCATAGCCAGCTCCATGTTGCTCTGAATGGTAGCGATGTCTTGCATCCACGACGGACTACAACGACCTGCGGCCACGTGGTCGTCAAATCGCTGCCAGAAGTCGAGGTCAAAGACCTCCTGCATCCCGATCAAGTAGATGGCGATAGGTTCTACATGGTATGAAAGAAGGAAGTAACATGTCGCTTCAATATGTTCAGTTCGTTGTCTGGGGTTCACTGCTCCAGTGGTATTCAATCTCGAGGATTTTTTTTTCTTGGAACAAGATCGATAACTGAGAACTATTTCAAAAACTTTATAAAGGCCGATATTCGTGAATCGTTCAATTGATGCCAATACAAGGGAATCAATTCCACAATCGATCCTGAATAATCAGACCTGAGCAGTGGCGCCGGAACGTTTGGAATATACAAAAGGTTGGTGGGGCAGAGTATTGTTTACGAACAATGCATGGTTGCCCCTCCAAGTCCATTGTCAATCTGAACGTTCCGGCGCGCCTGGACCTGAGTGTCTCCTCTTCACCCCTGCTTTTCCTCGACATGACTTCGGAAATATCCGACTGGCTTTGTTAATTATCTCCACCACGTTTTTTTGCAATTAATTCAACGATCTTATTAATTTGAACTAAGATTATCTCTGTATCTGACAACAACATGGCAGACTCAGTGTTGATCATTGACTCCGAGTTTCTTGAAAATTCCACGCCAATCTTTACAAATATTACAGGCATGACAGGTGTTGACCACAAGTGTCCTATCTGTGACCCCGATATGAGATAAAATATTTTCTTCAATGCAATGTTGACAAACATACAGATCTAGAGGTGATATGACATGTACTCACCCGGCAAATCGTCCCCTCCCGTGGTGTAACTATGTGTTTGGACACCAAACTGCATCCCAGTCGTTAGACCCGCCTCGAACACGTCTGTGTCAACCTGCACTCCTGCTCTGAATCCCATGACATTGGCTTTGAATTTGATGCTGTTGTCAACCTGGCTCAGACATAACATAAATATGCATAAAAATATTCTCAACCCATCGAAGATGATTTAATTGTGGTATAACACTCACTTTCCACGGACAAGAGGCTGTGATATCTCGGGATTAGTTTTCGACTGACTGGCTTAAAGAACGAACGGACAAACAAGTGGGAAGAAGAAAACGACGACGGAGAACTCGAATGAGAACAAAACGGACAAGACCCAGATTAACAAAAGCAAGCAAGCAAACAAACAAACAAACAAACAAACACGGACAAGAATAGTAAGAAAAAGAACAGAACAGGAACAAGAGCAAAGACAGGAACAAGTAACAAAAACAACAACAAAATAATATCTTACGTGATCGCTCGCGTAGTGCACGAAATTCTCTCTGGTCTCTTGGTATCGATCAGTTGCTTTCATTCCTAGGTCCACTTTCGTAACTACATGCTGTGAAATGGAAAAAGATTAATATTTAGCAAGTAAAGCATGATGTCTTTCGTGTGACATAAATAGTGATGATTGATTATTTAATACATTATAGGGATAGTGTTGTCTCTTATCGTTTAGAATTGGATTAAAAATAAAAGTAATTGGTGCTATGGTATTTTTTATCTCTATTTTCTACCTATCTATTCATCTATCAATGTATGATGTGTGTTACTTACAAAATATTTTTTCTGACGTGTATCATTTTATCCATAAACCTTTCGCTTAGAGATATAGAATAAAATATGTCCATCTTCCGATGATTTATGTCTATGGAAAACAGGATACAGTAATCTTGATCAAAAGTCGAGTTTGTAATGTTTGTTTGTGCCAACTGTCCCTCTTTCTCCAGACCTTCTTATTGTGACTCCACTGAATATGCTTTTAACATCTGAAACGCAAGAATCGAAAAAGACCAACTTAATATAACACATCATCTTTTGTCAGTGGTAATGAGAATACTAATAATTTCTGGAACGTTTGGTTTGTACAACAAACAATTTTATGCATTGTTATCATTTCACGAGTTCATTATATTTTACAGATTCAAGGAAACTAAATAACATAAACATTATATCCAATGAAAGTTTGTAGAGAGAATTGATGGTATTTTTGCAGGACTTTCGATGTACTCTCTGTGCATATTCTTGGAGGTAGCAACCTAAAGAATATGGTACGATCAAATGCTTGATCAGTAATTTTTACTAGACCAGAAATAAAAGAGCTATAAACAATTACAGATCGAGTATTTTGATCTTATTACATTCTGGAGGTCGCTACCTGTAAAATTAGAAACAACAGCAACAATTATGCAAAAATAAAGATTATTGTCTTACAGTTCCCCAGTCTTCCAAGAAATACATGAAGAGATCTTCATCATAGTTGGCCCTCAGTCTACAGGCATCGGCTACAAACCCCTCATCGAGCGGGTACTGATCGTAGACCGCCAGCTCGGTGCGGTAGCGGGCCTGGCCCATGTTACACACAGTCCGTTCTTCGTAGTAGACGTAGTGCTGTGTTTCGACACCAGCTCTGACTTCCTCATAGCCTACACAAAAACAATAACATGCACATGAACAAGAACAAGATCAAAAGCGATGATGCTACGGCTACTGCTGCTGATGCTGCTGCTGCTGCTACTACTACTACTACTACTACTACTACTACTACTACTACTACTACTACTATTACTACTACTACTACTATTGCTACTACAACTACTACTATACTACTGCTACTACTACTACTACTACTACTACTACTACTACTACTACTACTACTACTACTTCTAAAATGACTACTACTACTAATTGAGACTCCAATAAAATAATGGATGCTATTTATCCTATAAAAAATAATATTTTTGACATTACAAATACACGTACTTCCCTGTTTGTTGTTGGATTTGTCTATGTTATCAGTGCATAAAGTGCACTTATACTACATCTGTTCAAAACAACTTTACATACAGTATAATTGAGTGCACACTTCTGGCTCAGAATTTCAATCAAACATTCCAAGAAATGTTCCAAGCGGTAAGGAAAATTCACTACGGCTTAGATATTAATGTGAGCTGTGACTCCTGGACAAGCTTAAAACTTAAAGACACTATATAACACTGTGGAAGACCCGTTTAAAAAATTGTTGAACTTTGTTATCTGACATATCTGACAGTGTTTGAATGGACAAATAAACACACTAGAACACAAAAGTTTGGACATTTATGCTGTCACTAGTACAATATGTGCAAATACAAATTGGCACATTAATTTCCTATCAGGCGCTCAATGATTTTTACTTTTTTTAAAGCACTTAATGATCGTTGTAAACTGCAATTTTTTCAGGGCTTCATTTTTAGACCATGTCAGAGATACTGGTAGCATGGGGAATCATGCAGCTCAGATTTTTTAAACTGAAAACGTTGTTATACAATGCCTTTAAAGGGTGAAGGAGCCAGCAACTAACAGGCATAAGTTAAGAAAAAAATGACATTGTGAGTATTGTGAGAATTATCGTACATGGTGATAAAGACAGCCTAAATAAGGGGTACTGTGTGATACTAACCCTCAGCAAGGCCCTATATAAAGTAGTTAATTTGTGTTTATTTTACGTCTTTGCAAGTTTTATCCCGGGATAAAACTTGCAGAAAAAAGCTATAGGGGGAGGAGCTTATCGATTCAAACAGTGCATACATTACCACGGCGCAACTACACACGCCGGGTGGTATGCATCGGTCACGCATGGTCAGCTCCAGACCTGTGCACGTGCGATCTGATTGGTTGGCAAGAACTAATTTTTTTCTTAACTTATGCCTGTTAGTTGCTGGCTCCTCCCTTTAATTGAGAAGACAACGTGAAAAGACAACTAGCATTATAATTATCAAAATTTGAATGGCGCATTTACAATTGAGGTAATGCAGTGTGGAATAATCCGTGATATACTTACGAGAACTACCAGAAAATTTAACCTTCTGGAACAATCCTCCGACTCGAACTGAAAAGAGATAGATAAAATAAACAATCAATCCTTATGTAATTGTGGTAACTTTTCATGGGAGAAAAGCTATAAAACAAAGAAAATATCATACGTATTTACCCATTTGTGTCAACTTATTCCTTTATTGTATTATTGAGGTAATATGTTATACACCCTATATCAAATACAATAAACCTCATGCGACTATTTTCTCACATGAAAATATGCTTTTTAATGCATTTAAAATCATTGGCATAAAGCACAAGGAGACAGTTCGTACGGGCAGAGGTGATGGACAGTGGGAGGCAAGGAGTGGGGCAATAAATGGCCCTGTGATACCCCAATCTCCTATAATTTAGCTATAGGGCCTCGTGTTCCCTTACCCTCAATTCTAATATCTACAGCAAACTAAACGAACTGCCCAAATTAACTTTATAGGGAGTAGTTCACACTCACCAGACGCGTCTACATCAACGGCCACTTTATCCACGTACGATTCCGTCCCGTAAAACGTTTCTTGCTTGCTTGTAGTCACACAGCTGGTTCTTGGTGTGAACACAGCCTGGTCGGGAATTATGTACTGCCGATCTGACGTCAATTTATTCGTATCATACGTCAGTTTGAAAACGGGGCGCGTCACCAGAAGACCAGGGTCGACCCCACCCATGTACAGATCCCCACCCTCGGGGTTACCGTCGATGATGTTGTACCCGATGCCCAGGAAGTTGCTAATGCCGTCTGGGGTTGGTTTCGGGTCAGAGGTAGGAGCAGCGTGGAGCTCGACCGACTCGGGAATCTGGGGAAAAGCACTTCCGTCGTCTGCTAGCAACAAGGCTGCGACGAAAGTGATGATCGCCAGTTTAGAGGCAAACATCATGGATAGCTGGAATGGGATGCAGAAATCATATATTATTCAATTCAATTCAATTCAATTTATTTCGTCCTGTATAAAAAAAATATGTAAATTTTGTTTGGGTTCACACTCAAAGTAATAAATAAGCGATATACACACACACATTCAAAAAATATCATGAATATATAGAGACATGTATGAATAAAGTGAAATTAGTAAAAGAAGTCAACATACGAAGCATAATATGAGTCATACTACGCATTATTTTGCCGTATTGCAATTTTTTCTTTTACAAAGGCAAGAAAATTTACATTTTAATACAATTGTGAAAATTTTGGAGAAACAAATCAAAATCACAACAATAAACATAATAATAATGATGATGATGATGATGATGATGATGATCATGATCATCATCATCATCATCATCATCTTCTTCTTCTTCTTCTTCTTCTTCTTCTTCTTCTTCTTCTAAGTATCATCTTTGTAATATGTAGAGATTTCTCAATGAGAGTTAAACGTTCAAAAGAGTAAACTCAACTCAAATCAATGTTTGAACCTGTTGTCTGTAACCTCATCACTGGACTAATTTACTATTCAAAAGCCCATTGTAAAGATATTTAGTATTGTTCCTTCGAGCTGTATATAGTCAACATCTTACATGTTCTAGTAAGCTGGTAAGAATATATCGTGCTTACCTCCGTCCTCGCCTCTTCGCATGAAACAATGGCCAGCCGGTGTCGGACCTACAGAGTGTCTGAGATGTAGCAACTATTTATGAGAAGTCACGAGGTAACACTGTAATTTATATGCTACTTGAAACATGAAATGATTTATCGCAAAATGTAAATAACGTTATCACGCTGATAGTATTATTTCTCATCTTACAGATATTAAATGATAGACAGGATAATATTCCACTTACCCAATAAGTTTATCTTGGTATTAATCTGATAAATTTGAAATGAGAGATGAAACAAAAATAAACGTTGGGTTTATGGTTTACATGGCGAGAAAATATTACGTTCATCCATTGGATGGTAGCAAGATTATTACAAGAAAATAGAGTGCATTTCATATCCCGATTCTTTTGTTTTATCGCATGTCGAAAAATCCGTTTATCTGTTATAATTATGTTATTGGAAATTAAATTTGATGAGTGAATGATATTCATTAAGGTATCATTACTACCAGCTTTGAACCAAACATAAAGGAAAATGTCTAGTTTTGAGCAGTCAAACATTATTCAAATAATTCATTTATGGACCAAAAAGTATAAATACGGAGAAGAGCTCTGCACCGACCTCCTTTCTAATAGGCGTAAAATATAATGCACAAACCTCTTTATATACCGTCCAAGGACATAGATACACAGCTGCTATAATTCCCACGGGACTTACATAATCACCAGGTTACTGAATCAGCATCTTATGCTGATAATCAACTTTATATCCCAGAGAGTTGAATACTAGCAAGGCATAAAAACTTCAAACGTACGACATACAAACCAACGTGTCGCCATTTCACGTGTTTTTAAATGGTGACTACATTGGGAATCGCATTTTTTCGCACGACAATTGTCACGACAATTATTTTCATACACTCTTAAAAATGTTGGGCAACATACTGTCCACACATTGGTTGAAACTTTATCCAATTCTGGGTAGTTTTCAACAATAAAATGATGCTTTGGGTGAGAAATCTACCCAGTTTTTTTAAAGTTCCCAGAGTTGGACTAAATTTTTAACAATTTTGCTTGCGACAGTATGTTGACCAATTTTAAGAGTGTAGTAACCTAACTGAAACCTAACCCTAACCAAATTCGACTCATAACCCATAAACCTAACTCTAATCCTATTCCTGAACGCTGCGAACAGCAGATGGCAATCGTAAACCTAATCGCTGCTAACCCCCAGTGGCGGTAGCTAGGATTTTTTTTATCAGCAGGGGGGGGGGGGGGGGCATTGGGGCCTTGACATTTTGTGGGGGAGGGTGGGCAACGATCCAGGTCAATTTTTCCGTCACGCCAAGCCCCGTAGACTCGCCTCAGCGGCGGAGGGGGGGGGGGGGGGTGTATGACAAAAAAAAATTCTCTATCCGGGCACCAAATTTTTCCCGGTCACGCCAGTCGCCGAAAACTCGGTCTAAGGGGGGGGGGGGGGGTTATGAAGAAAAAGAAATTCTCCAAATCTAGGTCCAAAACTTTTCTATTTTTTTTCTCTCCAAATCCCAGGTCAAAAATTTTTCATAGTCATAATTTTTGTGGGGGCACCTGGGAGACACACGTAATTTTTTTTTTTTTGGGGGGGGGGGCACGTGCCCCCCAGGCATTGACGGATCTGATTAGCGCGTCATGGGAAACGATCAACTGAAACATAAAATTCTTGCTTGGAGAAAGGATTTAAGTTGCCATATTTTTCTCTTTCCTCCTCCCCCCTTAAATTCCTTTCCCTCTTTTTACTTTTCTCAATTGATTTATTCCATTTCTTTCTGTCTTTGTTTATTTGGTTTGTTCGTTGGTTTGTTGTTTGTTTGTTTAAAGTGAAGATCTAACCTTGAATCATGAGGGCCTATATTAGTCATAACCCGATAATCTCTCTGTGGGGTATTATACTTCTTATTGAACTAGTCTAATCATTATTATCTAATATAGATTAAACAAAGTCTTTATGAATATCGGCTTTATTCTTCAAAGCAGTATTTATATTCTGAAGTTAGATCCGAGAAGAGATAGGCAAGTATTGAACATGTGTTAATTCCCAGAACAGAGTGTTTACACAGTATGTTTGAGATACACTGGGCACATCGAAGGGGGGGGGGGGGTGCACTGGGTGCACGTGTGCTCCCACCCTCACATGGAAAATTAGGAGTTTCACCATTGGGAAGCAAAACGAAATTTGCACCCCTTTTCTGTGAACAGCTTCATAAACAAACTTTATTTCCCCTTACCAAAGATGTGCACTTCCCCACGCCCAAACAAGCCTACGCCTTTGCCATGTTTGCACATCAAGCAACCGCAAATCTCAGATCACAATCACAACTATAGCGGAGCAGAAATGAGAAATGGCATACTAAATGTACTGTAAAGGCGTATTTAACAATAACTAAACATTAGTGTTTAGAAAGTGATAGCGAAGATATGTTTAGATAATGTATGTTTGGATTATTGACACTTATTGTTAAGGAATTATACATCGATCAGTAGTGTCGATGTTCAGTTATTTGTTTAGCCTCAGAACATGTTTACAAAGTGATAGAAAGAATATCTAGTCTTTCAAAAAACGTTTATTCGATTAAAAACCCATTTACTTTACAGCTTATACCTATACCAATAAAAGAAAAAAAATAAAGAAACAAAATAAGAATTTAGAAAGCAAAAAACAAACAAACAAAAGAAAGAGAAGAGATATTAAGAACCTGAGGAAAGAAAGACAAATGTAGAAATAATGAAATAAAGGAAGAATGAAAAGAAAAGAAATACAGAAAATAAACAAACGGAGACACGAAAAAAGAAAAAGAAAGAAATACAGGAACAAATTGCATGTAGAAAGAAACGAAATATTTAAAGAGAAAAAAAACTTGAAGAAGAAAGGAGGAAAGCGAAAAATGTGGCCACATTTTTTTCTCCGAGCAAGGATTTGTTATGTCTGTTGATCGTAACCGTTTCTTAACACCACTGCAATAAATGCGTTATAGAAGAATCGAATCGGATTTATTACTATCATTGAAATCTGTGTGGTGTGGAATGGATAAGACAAGATGTCATTGTACAGTACACTTCCACTCGCCTTAGTCGTCGTCGTCGTCGTAGTCGTCGTTCTACTCATTGCTGAGAACTCATGACTGTCTCCATTGATGAAGGCTCTCCATTCGTGGAGCTTTTGCTTTAATTTTAATAGAGATTGATAAATTGACAGAATGGGATGTGACGTAAAACCTGCGTTCATAAGTGACCCGACATTTGCTCCGCGAACAGTTGCTCCCGTTTCGATATCTCAGAAGATAAGGAGTTATTTGGGGTTGGGGTCGTGGGAATTACAGCAGATGTGTGTTCATGTCCTTGGAGGCCGGTATATCTTAAAAGTTTGTCGCAATATTGACAGGAGGACTAACAGGTGCGGAACCATCTTTATTGCGTACTTCTTGGTCCATATTGAATTATTTTGCCTAATGTTTGACCCCCTTAAAAATACACATTTTCCAGTATATTTTTTTTTCGAATCCTGTAGTAATAATACCTTTATGTATATTCTTTGATCTCCGAATTCCATTTCGAATAAAACAAAGGCAACAGTTCAACAGAATTTTATCTACTATTAACGAAGTCAAAAATTGGGGACTAATACATGTACACTCTATTTTTCTTGTAATAATCTTGCTTCCTCTGAACTAGTAAATGGAATATTTTTTTCTAACCATACCAACTTTTATTTTCGTTTCATTTTTTAATGTCAAATTATGATCGGATTAATACCGAGATAAACTAGTTAGGTAGTGGAAGATTATCCTGTCTATCATATAATATATGTGAGATGAAAAAATAATACTATTAACATAACAATGTTGATTACATTTTGCGATAAATAAGGCCGTATAAATGACAGTTTTTATCTCGTCCATCCTCATAAACAGTTTCTACGTCTGGAACACTGCATGTCTGACATCTGCTATAGCCATTGTTTTATGCGCACAGGTGAGCACGAAGGAAGACATTAGTCTTTTTTAATTAGGAAAATATTTCAAATGTTTACTGCAGGTTGAAAGATCAACACAAAATATCGTTATCGAAGGTTTAACAAAAAAATAGGCCAGAGACACGGTTACAGGAAACATTAGATGTCAGTGTACATTTTTTTTTATTTATTTTTTTTACTATTATTTTTTACTATTATGATATACAGTATGATATATTTTTAGATTTGTGTAGATGACGGACACGAAAGAAGAAGAGTGTACATTTTAAAAGTTTAATTGTCATATAGAAACTTCTCCGTAGAGCATTGATTTTGAATAGGAAATAAAGTTTGTTCTTTTAATTTCTGTGACGACAAAAGCCAGAGAAGCTGCCCTTTCCTTCCGAGCTTCTCAACGTTATCGTTGAGCTTATGGGATTCCTTTTTGCTATTTCTAGTCCGAGACGGGGTCCGATATCAAGTTTAACTTGAAGTTTCTTTCATACTTCTGTCACTTACAAATCATAGATTTCAGTATACACGTGAACAATTGTTCTATATCAAAACATAACATCCCCTAACATAATATAACACAATTAGTGATACTTAGCAACGTGTTCCTTCCCCCTTTACTTCCTTTTCATATTTCATTATTTCTCTGCATACGCAATCGGACTCCATTCAATAGAAAATACACCCTTCCTACTCAAAGGTGTTGCAACATACTAGTACACTATTATAATGCACGCATTTTGAGTTGAAGGGGTCTTTCTATAATGACGTCCTGATGAAGTTTGTAATTAGAAAATAACAAATCATTTGAAAAGATATCAATGGACAATCGTTTTCCTTCCTTCTCCAAGGCGGAGAGATTATCAAATGCAGGCGCACCCACGGCAGAGGGGCTGGGACATAAGATTTAACATTTTTTCGCCTCCCTATAGGGGTGAGGTTTTTATTCACACGAGCATCGTAATGCGGTTTCATATTTCCCGTGAAACGGTTTTGATGGTTCGGAAAGACATCCAACAAACAAAAATGGCCAATGTGTTTCTCTGACACGGTTTCAGAAAGGAGACACCACGCCGCAAAGACGAAAGCGTCTCCTATCTTCATAAGACAGTGATAAGGGGGATACGCCCCACATGTCAGAAAAGGACCTCCTCAAGTTGCAATTCCTTATTCTTTTTCAATTCTGAAGGCGGTTTATTGTTGAAAAAATCCTGAAATTTGCTGTAATGCGACTTTTTAGTACATTTGATCTAATAATGTGGAGAGAAGGCTATCATCTTCATAGTAGTAGCTTTATTCTCCTTATCGCTATCTTATGAAGATAGGAGGCGCTTTCGTCTTTGCGGCGTGGTGTCTCCTTTCTGAGACCGCGTCAGAGAAACACATTGACATTTTTTTTGTTTGCTGGAAGTCTTTCCAAGCCATCAAAATCGTTTCACGGGAAATATGAAACCGCATTAAGATGCTAATGTGAATAAACACCCCAACCCTCTATGGAAGCAAAAAAAAAAGTTAAATTTTATGTTCCAGCCCCTATATCGTGGGGGCGCCTGCATTTGATAATCTCTCCGCCTTGGAGAAGGAAGGAAAAAGATTGTCCATTGATATCTTTTCAAATGATTTGTTATTTTCTACTTACAAACTTCATTAGGACGTCATTACAGAAAGATCCCTTCAACTCAAAATGCATGCATTCTAGTGCATGTTGCAATACTTTTGAGTAGGGAGGGTATTTGCCATTAATATTTTCTGCATCCCATTCCAGCTATCCATGATGTTTGCCTCTAAGCTGGCGATCATCACTTTCGTCGCAGCCTTGTTGCTAGCAGACGACGGAAGTGCTTTTCCCCAGATTCCCGAGTCGGTCGAGCTCCACGCCGCTCCTACCGCTGACCCGAAACCAACCCCAGACGGCATCAGCAACTTCCTGGGCATCGGGTACAACATCATCGACGGTAACCCCGAGGGTGGGGATCTGTACATGGGTGGGGTTGACCCCGGTCTTCTGGTGACGCGACCCATTTTCAAACTGACGTATGATACGAATAAATTGACGTCAGATCGGCAGTACATAATTCCCGACCAGGCTGTGTTCACACCAAGAACCAGCTGTGTGACTACCAGCAAGCAAGAAACGTTTTACGGGACGGAATCGTACGTGAATAAAGTGGCCATTGATGTCGACGCGTCTGGTAAGTGTGAAATATGAATTAATTTGGGCAATTCGTTTACTACCCCCGCAGGTTTTAGAAATGAGGGCGAGGGGACGCGATGCCCTATAGCAAATTTAGTGGAGACCGAGGTATCGCAGGATCATTTATTGTCTCCCCCCCCCTCCACACCGCCCCATCACTCCTGCCGTCCATGTTTCCTCGGGCTCTTCGCCGATAATTTGCATTGCATTTAAAAGAAACAGAGTTTCATTTATTGGATATGACATAGGATGTTTAACATATTTACCTTAATACTTTAACAAACGAGTATACTTCGACAGAAATGAGGAAATATGTATGTATATACTGATTGTTTTATCGC
>JZLH01S0064864.1:16371-29216 GCA_001188425.1 Eucidaris tribuloides | reverse complement strand
AGGGGGGGGGGGAGAAAACACCGGAGGCGAAATAATAATACACCAGCACGGGGGAAAATGCTCCGATGATTCATATTTTCATTGAAAAGTGGAAAGTGTGACTTTGAAATTCCCCTCCTTGCATAAAGTTGAATGAACTATTTTAATCATATTTATATTTTGAATAGGTTAGGAGAGATAATTAAAAATTCCAAAATGCTAACAAATCAGAAAAAAAAATAATCTTAAGCTTAAAAAATCGACCGGGGGGGGGGATCCCCCAGAAAACAAGTCGGGGGGGGGGGGTTGGGACGATGTCACCCTGCCCCCGATCGCCACCCAAGTATGCTGCCCACCTCTACAGAGAATAAGAAGTGACAGAAAATTGTTTATAGTGACAAATTGCGATGTTTGAATTAAAGGAGAGCATCTAGCTGTATGTGCATTACCTATGGGAAATCTCGACCCCTCCCCCCGAGATTTTACATTTTGAATAATTTCTCAAAAAATGGGAGGGTTTCAGAGCGAGCAATTTCAGGGCATTGAAAGATCATATAAGTGATCATATAGCTAGGTTTTTTGTTCAGCAGGGGGCACTGGCGACCTTGAAATTTTGTAGGGGAGCATCAATATATGCCTATACGGTATATATTTTTATACATGTATATTATTATTATTATTATTTTTTTTTTTGGGGGGGGGGGGGCGGCATACACATTTTATTTTACTTCCTTCATGATTTTTGTGGGGGTGGGGGGGGGCACATGGGGGGGACGACACGGGAATTTTTTTTTTTTTTGGGGGGGGGGGGGCACGTGCCCCCAGGCCCCCCGTAGCTATGCCCCTGAAAACGACACCTTATTTTACACATACAATTAAAAGGTAATGAGTTCAATGTTTCAAATGTTGTATAATCTGAAAATTAGATGCACATGCTGTAATTTAAAAAGGAATTTATAAGTTTGAATACGTATTTTCATTGTTAAATCAAAATAAAAAGAATGTCACATAGTACACGGGACACCAAAATCTATTTGGTACCCTAATTTACGGAAACACCCAAGTCCAACAAGCTGACAAGAATAGTTTTTGATTATATATTGCGACTGTGTAGCATATTCACACAGAGGGCGGCCTTCCCAAAGGCAAAAATAAAAACCACGCACACATGTACGGAATTGAGGAGCTAATTCGGCGATTGAAATGGCAGAATCAAGGCTATCAAACATGATCGGTGTTGCAAAGTCACTTTACAAGGATCAGTTCACAAGGTATACAAGAATCAATCTCATTATATACTTATTTTGCCAATAATACTAATTTTTTGTCTTCTAGCAAATGTCTTCAGTCCCGTGCCTTGAATTTTGTGTGGTTCTGGTCTGCTGGTAGACTCTAGTGCGCATGCCATTCAGCCCACACATGGGGACAGCTGCATACTTTTGTGTACAAAGTAATGGATGGGCTAGCTATGCAGGTTTGGCACAGAAAATTGCTCTGAAATTCAGCCTTTTACAATATTAATACTCTACTGAAATATTGTTTTGATATGGCTAGTCTTAGATCTATTATGAAAATTAAGGACTCAACATTTCAGAAGTCTGTTTTAATTTTTCTTAACATGCAGGTCCAGCATATAAATTTGCAAATGCAATTTTATAAAGTTGCTCTTGCATTCAATTCACACAGTGCAAACTTTGTTCGTTTTTTCCAGGAGAGGGCGTATGTGGTCCATATAGCGCTGCTTAGGCATGTTTAGGACCATATATACACAGTACAAGTAGGTGTGATTCAGCCTGGCTCTGTCACATGATGTATCCTGAGCAGAGCCACTGATCAGTGTCGGTGAGCGGAGCTCACACGTACTTGTTATTGGTCCTGACCTAAGCAGAGCTATATGGACCACCCAACACTGGAAAAAACAAAGTTTGCACTGTGTCTGTGTGGATATGGATCGAATGATCCAGTCCCGCCAAAAGTAAAACTGGACTCTAACGTTAGAGTCTGGACAGAATTTTCAGGACACTGGCTGGGCAGAAATTTTGTAAAATTAAAAAGTGAAATTTAAGCAACGAGTCCTTCACTTTCAAGTGGTGAACTATCCATCTGGAGCAATATTTCGGTATAATTTTAAAGGTGAATTTCAGAGCACATTCAATTCATGTGCCACGATCACAACTTCGACTACATGAAAACAACCACGTTGTCGTCGTCTTACATGTATTACTTTGTAGACCTTACACAAATAATATTTGTTTACAAAGTAATAAGTGGTTGTTTTAGAATATAGAGTTGTCCCCATGTGTACGCATGTATCCTGAGGCAGAGCTGCAGCTGTGTGACCACTTGCGCCCAACACTGAAAAAAAATCTAGCGATTTGTGTACAATGTAGAATTAATACAATGGTCAGCAAATCTACTTTGCCCATTGCCAAATTTTAATAATGCTGGATGCCGCGCTGTGCTGGGGCACTATGGCATGGGCAAGCATGGGGACAACTCTACTTTTGAGTGGTTGTTTTCATGCAGTCATGGCACAAGAATGCATGTGCTCTGAAATTCACCTTTGTTCTAGACAAAATTATCCTGAAATATTGCTCCAAATGGATAGTTTACCAATGACCTTGACATATAATTTGAAAACGAAGGACTCATCACTTCAATTTCATTTTTTAATTTTCCAAAATTTTGCCCAGGTTAGTGACAGTCCTAAACAAATTTCTGTCCAGTCCTGTTTTGCCGGGACTGAATCATTCAATCCACATAGTACAAACTTTGGTTTGTTTTTCCAGTGTTGGGCGTATGTGGTCCGTACAACTCTGCTGAGGACCACATACGTAGCACACCTACTTTTATGTCGTCTAAGCAGCAGAGCTATATGGACCACATACGTCCAACACTGGAGAAACAAACATGGTTTGCATGGTATGGATTGAATGATCCAGTCGGGCCAAAACTGGACAGAATTTTGTTCAGGACAATGGCAGAAATTTTGTAAAATTAAAAAATGAAATTGAAGCAATGAGTCCTTCATATTCAATTCAAGTACTTATAAGTAAGTTGAGGTCATTGGTAAACTATCCATTTGGAGCAATATTTCAGTATAATTCTGTTTAGAAACACCAATTTCAGAGCACATTCTTGTGCCATGACTGCATTAAAACAACCACTCCTTACTTTGTACACAAAAGGATAGAGTTGTCCCCATGTGTGATACATACATGTAGTAGGTGTGGGCATAGTGGTGGCTTGACTCCGTGTATGATTCTTATAGTTATACAAGGCCAAAAATTGCTTTTTTGAATAGAACTATTAAATATTTTTAGCTTTGAAGAATAAATCCACATGATTTTTTTCACTTCAGTTCAGGTATGAAAGTTTGGTTTGATTTTCCGTTTCATTTCTGTAATAAAAAATCCAAAAATTTTTAGCTGCCAGATTTTTGGAACCCTGTCCCATGCAGGCGTACTACCGGGGGGGGTGTGGGGGGGTGTGACACCCCCCCCCCCCCACTGCTCTGGATATTGTCGGTAAATCTGCGCTGCCGTCGGGAAAAATAAAAAAAAAAAAGAAAGAGGAGGAGAAAGAAAAAAGAGAAAAGAAAGGGAAAAGAGGAAGAAAGGGAAAAGAAGAGGAAGAAGAAAGGGAAAAGGAAAAGGAGAGGAGAGAAAAGAAAAGCGAGGAAAAGATGGAGGAAAGAAAGAAAAAAGAGAGGACAGGAAAAACAAGAAAATGAAAAGAAGAAAAGGAAGAAAGGGGAGAAGAAGAAGAAAAATCACCAGCGTAGCCAAAGGGGGAGGGGCAGGGAGACAATTGCTCTCCAATAATGCATATTCCGAGTTTTGTCGGTACATATTGACATTTTGTACCGCCAAAATGTCTCAAGTACCGACGAAAATAAGCCAAGAAATAGCCCCGGAAATAGCACTTTCTTGAAGGCTAAAACGACCAAGATTTTGTTGACGGTGCTTTGCCGGTAATTTGTAAGTCATATTATCATAACGTCACGTCGTCAGTAATAGAAAAGAGAACCACGTCATCTTGTATCGGCAAAATGTCTCAAGTACCGACAAAAATAAGCCAAGAAATGGTACTTTTTGAAGTGTAAAAACGCAACATTTTTCAAACTCGCTCGGTCTGCTCGCTCGCATAACAGCCAAGATTTTGTTGACAGTGCTTTGCCGATGATTTGTCAATCATTTCATAATAACGTCATGTCGTCGGTAAAAAGNGAACCACGTCATCTTTTAACGCAAAATGTCTCAAATCCGACAAAACAAGCCAAGAAATTGACTTTTGAAGTGTAAAAACGCAAATTTCTTCAAACTCGCTCGCTCTGCTCACTCGCATAACGACCAAGATTTTGTTGACGCGTGATTTTCGGTAATTTTATCTATCATAACGTCTTGTGTCAGTAATAGAAACAGAAGCCGTCATTTCATTGTGTCAACAAAATGTCCCAATAACCAGCAAAAATCATGCAATAAAATTGAATTTCTTAATGTAAAAATGCGAAAATTTTCAAACTTCGCTCGCCTCGCTCGCTCGCAAATTAACTCATACTTTATAAACTTTTCCTTTCACCCACAAATTGTCAGTCATAATGGATATGGCATAAATAAAAAGAAGGGGAAATGTTATCGAATACTCAGAGAAAGACGAAACCAGTGAAAATGAATCACATCGGCATTGAAAAAGGCTCAGAAAAGCAATGTTTGTCAAACATAATGACCTCATGTATAGATTTCAAAAGGAGAAGAACACTTCAAGCCAGAACTATTAAATAGAAAGGGTCTAAATAATACTGGTATATATAGTTTGCCCTGACCATTTGTTAACCTGGAAATCACATTTTGTCGATACATATGAGAGAATAACACTTATATCCCCTGAAAGACAAGCGTTCCTGACGCTTGAAAACTGCATGCCTGTTAAAGGCCGCTCCGCTCGCTTTGCTCCCTGCGCGCATAAAAATCCACTTTCATAATAAATGATTAAATTCTGTTATCTCATCTAAGTATGAGACCCTCCCCAATTTACCACAAAACAAAATTTGCAACAACCTTTACACAAAAATGCCATTATTGCATTCTTCATAAAAAACTGGCCGCTGAATACACACATTTTCAAGGAAAATGTCAAAATTTCTCACCCTGGGAGGGGACCCCCCCCCTCTCAGACCCTCCCCAATTTATCGCTAATCAACAATTGCCACACCTTTTGCACGACAAAAAGAGGTCAATCATGCATTCCTTCATGAAATATGGGCGCTGAAACACACCTTTTTCAAGGCCAAATGTCAAATCTTCTAACCCTGGGAGGGAAAGCCCCTCCAGACCCTCCGCTAATCTGTCACAAAACAACATTCGGAACAACCTTTGCACAGAATGCCAATTATGTATTCCTTCATGAAAAAAAATGGTCCGCTGAAAACGCACATTTTCAGGCAAAAATGTCCAAAATTTCTCACCATTAGGACGGGACCCCCTCCCAGGACCCTCCCCAATATATCGCCATCAACAATTGCCAAAACTTTTGCACAAAACGCAAAGAGACAAAAGAGAGGTCAATCATGCATTCCTTCTTGAAAAATGGGCGCTGAAACACACCTTTTCAAGGAAAAAATATCAAATTTTCTCACCCTTGGAGGGGAACCCCCTCCCAGACCCTCCCAATTCATTATCAATCAACAATCGCCACACCTTTTTGCACTCCAGCAAAAATACAAGATTTATGTGTTATTTCAAATTAGAGAATGAATTTGCTAACAAGGTGTAAGAGGGGTGCAGTAAAAGTGGTTAAGATACACAATTGAACATGCCAGAGCTTTATACGGTTGTAATGTATAGACGATTGCCGTCCGGGTAATTTGTGGAAAAATTGTCGGTAATTAGGCTCTTAGCCTCTTACATCCCCCCACTCAAAAAGGTCTAGGTACGCCCCTGGTCCCATGCCTTCACACATGAATGAATATATACGGGAGGATAATATAGAGAGGTGTAAGGGGTAGTATAGGGCGATTCCGTGCTAAAACTTGAAAAAATACTAAAATTTAAAATTGCTTCTAGCTGACAACTAGTGTGATAACATTTTTGGTTAATACCTAAACCATCTGGAACAGGTCAGTTTTGGGTGCAAGATTGTCTCAAAAGTCTATTTTTGGGGTGAAATTTTGAAAATTTGATATTTTATTGAAATTTCACAAGTTTTACAGTATGTATGAAAATGTGTATACACTAGATCTGAGAACTACTGAACAATCTTTTAGATACTGTGAGTCAAGTAGTTGGGATGTTCTCTTGATAGCTGACTACATGTATGTTTACAAAAATATTCTCATTCCTACTTGGACTTAAGTGTCATTATTTCGGCAAGCCCTACCCATAAGTGTTCCGTACGACACATAAACTTTAAAAAGTATTGATTGTGCTTCAGTTTCAGGGGCTACCCGGCTACAAGCTTATAGTACAGAATTCTCTAAATTGGGGATGTAAGTGGTCACATGATACCATAAAGTTAGGATGTACTTCATGTATTAATAACATCATCAACTTTGTCCCGTACGACACATTTTGTGTTGTATGGGACATTTTTCTGTGTCGTACGGGACATGTCCCATGCAACAGAGTGTATTTTTTGAAAAGTTTAATGATTTAAAATTAAATTTATGAATTTATAATATTTGAACCTTTTCATCCTTTCATCTGAATAAAAATTTATGCCCTTACACCATTTTTTTCATTTGTAATCTGTTATAACACCTGTTCCAAGCTTTCTTCAAGGATAGGCCTACTGGCCTAGGTTAACAAATTCAAAGTGGGAGAGGAAAGGAAAAGGAATAGGGGGGTCTAGAAGATGTATCCAAACATTTATGTACTGCTCAGAACACATTAGGTTGTATACTTGCAAAAATATTTGTCTAAAATATTAAGTGTGTTGTACTACAAAATGTGTCGTACAGGACATGGGAAGTGCACCATTTCCTATGTCCCGTACGACACATTTTGTCCTGTTCAACATACTTCATATTTCCAAAGATTTTTGCAGTTCTTATGATGTGTTTACATTGTAATGTGTCGGTTTAATCGCTTTGTAATAAAATATTTCCAAATTAAGAGAAATGCAGTGTCTTTATTGAATTATGGAATTGTTTCAGAAATGTCCCATACGACACTTTTTGATGTCCCGTATGACACGCGTTCTTGAAGATATTTGCCTTACGCATTTTTGTGTTCAAGACATTTTCAAAATTATAGCTGTATAAAAGTAGTCTTCAGTATTTGTCTCATTGATTTAGTAGAGATTCAGTCATTTTTATTCATGCAACTCACAGAGTTTTGGACATAAACTTCAATTTTCAAAAACTTGACTTTCTCTGCGTCCCGTACGACACGCAACATTTTCATCTTTAATTCACCCATAAAGAACAAACATTTGTTGGTTGTCAGTACTTCACTAGAGTACCCACTAGTACTTATAATTACCATAAAACAAATCTTCATCGCTCAAGCATTTTGCAGTGAGACTTAAAAATATTCTCTAAATGTCCCGTACGACACGCACGGAATCGCCCTATAGCATCTGTTGCACTTGTATGGGTGCACCGGGGGCGGGGGGGGGGGGGGGTGACATTACAAGGTGTACACCAGGTATATTTGTGAAAAAAAAACAAAAACATGTAAACAGAATTATTTTTATGGGTTGGGTAATGTACACTCAAGTAAAAAGAGTATTAAAATCTCCCAAATCAGGAAAATATGGTATAGGCCTACTTGAACAGAAGGTTTACTTTAAAAGGGTATCTTTTCAGACTTGAACACTTGTCTACATGTACTTGTCTAAGGTATTCAACAAAAACCTTTGAGGTTTAGATCTAGATCAAGAGTACTTTAAAAGGGTATCTTTTCAAACTTGCAAACTTGTGTAAGGTATTCTGAGATTGACAGATACGTGTAATTGCTTGTTTAGGGTCCATTTTGAAAGTCCATACACATGCATGGTGTACACCTTGTAATGACAGCCTTAATGGTCTCGGTATTTGAAGCCAATTGATGGGTTGTTGTTTTTGCTGCATAACTAGCTGTTCCACATAGGTCTGTATTTACTGAAATTACATCATTGACATTACATCTCATTTTATCCTGCCTTTCATATCTATATTTTCTTCTGTGTACAGGGAATTTGTTCGTAACCTAGCAATATTTGGAGTTGGTATCTGGATTGCCAGAGAATTCTCGAGTATAGAAGTGATGTCCCCACAGCCAGCATAGATGCCAATATTGGTGAGAAAATACTGTAGACGTTTCGGGACAGTGATTTTCCGCGATAACGGAAAACAGACGGAATTTCCGGAAATCTCAACTTGAAACGGAAAATGAGTTTTCAAACGGGAAATCGCGGAAAAACAGCGAGAAATATTTGTTTCAAGTTTTATGTAAACGGAATTGCCATATTTCAGACAAGTTGAAACGGAAATCCAGATTTTTGGAAACGGAAAAGGCCTTTTCTTGAAATGGAAAATCACTGTCCCTAGACGTTATATCAGTAAAATATAATTTTTGGAATTTTAGCATGGTGCCTGTGTTTTGATATTCAAAGCCAAGTATAGTACTTTCTCCTGCAGTTTATTTTCTTACTCTTACTCTCTTGATGCATAGGTAAAGGTTTTTTGGAATAATTTTCCCCTCTTTTTTGTATTAATTATACTTGGTTGCTGCATAATTAAGCTGTAAAGCCAAGTAGGGGGTCTTGGACAACATCACTTTGTTGTTTCGGAAAAAAAGGGCAATACATGTAAGCATTATGCGTTGTTATACTCATATTGCCCTTTATATCCCTCATTGTAAGTTTCTTGAATTCTGGTTATCAAAGTATGCCACATGATGAAAAATAAACACACTATTCTGTGAGTCTGTGAGACAGCAGTTTTGGAAGTACTATAGTACTTTTTGAAAGTACTATTGTACTCTCATATGAGTTCTATAGTACATTAATCTGTCAACAAAAGAGGGCACCAGGCAGGGGGTTCGCGCATTAGGCACCGGGTTTGTGATTTGAGCTTAAATTCAAAAGCCGCATAAATGATGTGTACAAACACATGTACAGCCGTATGCTATTTTTTCCGTACGCGTGAAAGAAATTATAGCTGCTACACCCGTATGAAAGTCTGGCAACATTTGAGATTAACACTGGGTGAAATTCGTCAAGATTGAGTTAGGAACTTAGGATTATAGTTAAAATAAGAATGAGGATTATATAAGTGTCTTATAGGTTTATGAAATTGGTACTCAATTAAGTAGTGTATACGTTCATGGAATTGTATAAATATCGTGCACCTGTATGCTGTGCAACACACACATACTAGTAGGGGTACCGTAAGTAAATTTTCTCTACCTTTTTATTTCTTTTTTGTTTAATTTCCCAATTAATTCCTATGATGGATATAAACAAATGTGTCCTGTCCTGAGAGTCTCTGTTTGAAACTATGAGGCCCTCGGTTACGTTGACTGTTAACTATTTTTCCTCGGGCTGCGCCCCTCAGGAAAAAGAATACAGTCCATGTAACCTCGGGCTCATCATAGTTTCAACCAGGGACTCTTGTATCAGTACATATTTGTATATTACTTGCCAAATGACGACTTGTGGTCTGAGTTACAAGGTCTCAAATACAATACAGTGTTCTCAAATACCTACACAGTGTCTCGTAACTTAACAACAGTACATCAGTACATGTATTTCCAGCTTTGAGAATAACTTATAACCTCTTGAACAATGCCACACGAACAACCCTTTGAGTGTGCTATCCACTTCAAATATTAATGTACCAAAGTCGTATATGACCGACCCATAGAGGGTCATATCCTCTGGCATGTTAAGAGTTGAACAGCTGTCACCCCTTATGCATTGTGGGGAAATTTTTGTGACAGACCTGAAAGTAAATGCAATTCAATATTTTGAAAAGATTTCTGTAGTTACAACTTGTAAAGCATTCAAATTCTTTTTCTGGAAGTAATATTCCCAAACTTATAGAAATCCTGCATATTTTTCCCAGTGTTATGATATCCCAGAAAATTATAACAAGACGTACTATTTCTACAACAGTGTCTATTGTTAGTTTCTAACTTAATGAATAATCTATTGATGGCTGTTCCTTGCAAAACAAAGTTGAAATAATTAACAAATTACATTACTACATGTGTAATACTTTCTAAAGTTTCTATACTGTTAGCACTTGCATGTATTGAAAAAATAATTTGTTGTAGAAATAATTTGTAGTGCAAAATAATATTTAAAGAGAATACACAGTACTGGTTGATGATGGAAATCTTTCCTCAAAATTTCACATTTCATTGGTTTCCAGGTGAGAGTATATTACATTTGCATTATAATGAGGGACTAATTCACTTCATATGCAATAAAAAGTTGAGGGATTGGCAGTTTGAACACCAGACTGTGTACCCTCAGTTGCTGCAGTGTGTATGTCAACAATTAAAGGGAGAAGGCACCGGCGGTTCCATGACATATGCTCCGGCGACATATGCTCCGACGATAATTGCTCCGAAAAATGCGACAAATGCTCCGCGACATTTGCTCCGCGACAAATGCTCCGGCGACATTTGCTCCGTCGACAAATGCTCCGGCGACATTTGCTCCGACGACAAATGCTCCAGCGACATTTGCTCCGGCGACATTTGCTCCGACGACATTTGCTCCGGCGACAGATGCTCCGGCGACAAATGCTCCGGCGACAATTGCTCCGAAGGTGCGACCAATGCTCGGCGACAATTGCTCGAAGTGCGACCCAAATCTCGCGCGACAAATGCGTCCCGCATATTTGCTCCGGCGACAATTGCTCCTAAGTGCGGACAAATGGCTTCGCGGCGCGACATTTTGCTCGACGACATTTGCTCCGGTGAAAATGCTCCGGCGACAAATGCTCGGCGACATTGGCTCCGAAGGTGCGACAAATGCTGCCGCGCGACAAATCATCACCGGCGATATTTGCTCTCGGCGACAATAATGCTCTAAAGGTGCGGCAAATCTCCGGCGACATTTGCTCCGAGACGACATTTGCCTCGGGAGAACAAATGCTCGCGGACATTTGCTGGAGCGACAATCTCTTCCGGCGACAACAGTTACTTAGGTGTGTAAAGCTGCTACCGGCGACATTTGCTCCACCGACAATTGCTCTATAAGGTGACCAATTGCTCCTGACAATTTGCTCCAAAGTACGACATTTGCACGGTGACATTAATCCGGCGACAATAGCTCCGGCGACATTGCTCCTACCGACAATTGCTTCACGTGACAATTGCTTGCGACAATTGCTCTTACATTTGCTATTGCCGTTGCTATCTATTGAGGTATCCACATTACCCCTGCAGTTTTCTTCCATACACTGTCATTTATTTTTATAAGCCTAACTATATATCATATGATTAAATCCTCTGTTTGTGAACATCAATATAGGGTTTTGTTTGAAATTTTTTGCACGGTTTCCTGAGTATATTTATGTACGTATACAAGTATTCACAAATACATATCTCATCCTGACTTGAACTTAATTCTTAACAAGGTGCTCCTTCCATGTTAACTAATGTCCGTTAATAAGATTAGCTTTAGAGATTAAAACTTACTCATATAATTCTAAAAATCCGTAACGCTTTCAGAAAAGCGGAGCACCTGTATTGTTCTCGTCTATATACACTGATCCGACTCAGCATAGCAGACATAGTTCGGTCTGGATGTAACCTCTCAGGCCCAACTATATAGAAAACGCCTTTTTTCACGTTAGATTTGCGTCATAAATAGATTTATAAAAAATACTCAATTATTCACCCGGATTGTGTCAAGCGATAATTCGAAACTGCAAATACTGGTGCGGGAGGGGGACACCCCCTCCCCCATCGAACGCTTCGGCCGCCCGTCACTTGCGTTTCGCACGATTGTAGATTACCCTCCCCCCCCCCCCACCCTCCCGGGAAAAATCCTACGTAGCCTAAGTCCTGTTTAGTATGTGGTGATTTGTAAATAAATTCCAAGAAAAGATAATTTTTACTTCAAGTCTGAAAGGAAGTTTATTAGTGTGATGAAATTAACTGGTTTTTTATTATTTATCAAAATAAGAAAGGCAACGTGCAGATCACCACAGTAACCTTTTCATAAACACAGAACGTAATGGCGAACGGAGTGAAAACAAAGCCTGTATAAATACTAAAATAAGTATCTTACTTTCTGAAGTATAAAGGGTTATCTGTTTTCTTTTTAATAGATATGACATAGCACTTTTTTTATTTTAGGCAGAGCTAAATGTACTGTAAAATCATGAGATAACCTTGGAATTTAAGATTTACAATTTAGCTTGGAATTTACAATCTCTTTACAGAAATTAGAATGACAGTGTAGGGAGGAAAACATGGCATTGTTAATTGGGTTACTCAATAAAGATTTTCACTTTTTTTCAAAGCACTTAAGAAAGTTTTGTGCCAATTTTTTTCTGGGGCTTCGTTTTGAGAACTTATGATGACCACCATAGCAGGCAGAAACCAATATAGCTTCAGATTTTAACCTGAAACAATGTTTATGCTTTAACGATTAAGAGAAAATAGTATAAGCTCTATGTAAAATTGAGGATGCCTGAAAAAGCTTGTAACAGAATTTGAATGCACAACAAAAAAGAATATTGTTAAGAAATGATGGGGAATGTTGGCCAGATTGAAAGTATCACGTGACACACTTTACAACTATGCTATCAAGTATGAGTAGCGGACTAACAAAGACAAAATGCTACAACATAACACGGTGATCACATTTATTGTAATGTCGTTCAAGAAAGTCCCAGAGACTTGGATAGTATGATAAGCTGATCT